>PVIA01005968.1:0-105667 GCA_004024845.1 Tonatia bakeri | reverse complement strand
CACACACACACACACACACACACACACACACACACACACACTCCAGCTTATCAAATTGATCCTCTCCCTGTGAAGGGAAGGTCCCATTGCTCTACTGTTTCAGTCCCTCTTTCTATACACTCTGTGCAAAACTTCCAGTTCTTCTACTTGCATGAAACTAAATTACTACTTGGCTTACATCAAAAGATTATCCCAGATTGTGAGGCAAAAAAAAAAAAAAAAGTACTGTAAGCTTCCACTAACCCCCTAATTCATTATATTTGGTTATGGTTTTTTTCCCTAGCACAGAAGTTATTTTCAGCATTCTCCAGAAAAGTTCTTTACCAACACCATTCTAGAGCAAGTTAACCTGTTATGAGATTTACTTTGTGTTTTAAAAATGCTTGTCAGGCAAGTTTTCAACACAGATATTTGTGATTTACATTAGTTTGCATGAGAAAATGTTACTCCAGAGACAAGGTCCTCTGTTTATTCTTTCTGATCCTACAGAACAAAGGGGGTCAAGTGGTTGTTTCTTAATAAGTTGATAAATCGTTTGGGATTCACAGGAAACAAAGTATAAGGTTTTTAGTCAAATCTTAGCTCTCCCTCCAAATGCTCTCTACTATCCAATTTGTATTACTGTTGTTGTTATTTGTTTTCCAGTTTGGGTGGCTGATCCCAACAAAATCCATTATCTCTGTATCTTCCTATCTGTTATATCACTTCAGGTTAGAGACAACTTACTGGAAGTAGTGCTCAATGTGAACCTTTGTCTTAAAAACATACTCCTGTCTGAGAACTTAGGTAAATAATTCATAGACTGAGTCAGGCTCTTGGATGTCTGAGAAAAATGACCCAGACATGGCATTTCACATCAGTCTTCTTTTAAAGTAAACTATTTAGGCAGAGGAAGAGACTGAATCCAGCTGATTAATCTTAAGGCATGAAGACTAAGATTAAGATGCACTCAAACATCAAAGGATGAACATTCTAAGAAACCATTGGAAGATTCTTTATCCAAACTCTCTCTAGCCTCCAATGTAGGCACTAAATAATTCTTTTACACTTTGAGTACTCAAGAAAATAAAGTGCAGGAGGTAATTTTTAAAAAACAACATGTAATGATTGGGGGACACGATTTGAAGAAGTGAAAGGTGGTAAGAAATGTGGGGGTGGGAAAGAGAAGTGAAAGGTGGTAAGAAATTTAAGTCAGATGTACTTCGAATAAGAAAAGACAGAGATGTTGTAAGGGTATATAAACCCACAATCTTACTTGCAGTGTTAGTATCAGTGTTGCAGAACATTTGAGAGGAAATTCAGCTGTAGAGGCAGAGATGCAATCAAGGATTTTGTGTGTAGCAATGTCTTTCAAAAGCCAGGTCATAGTTATCAGACAGCTTGCCATAGATTCTGAAGGAACACTTAATTTCCATTTCCTGTCCAAGGCAGAAATTTTCTCTGATATTCCTGATAGTAGATTATCTGCCCTGTGCACCAGTGACTGGGTCTCCTGCTAAAGGTTAAGTCGGGGTTTGGGCTGTACTTAATGGTGTTTTATAGAGGAAACTGGGAATGCCAGTATCATACCTGCTTGTCAGGTTCTTGAGGGAGCTGGTAATACAGAGGAAAGAGTACCAAAGGACCATATTACTAACAGCTACGAAAGGTCTGTTATCCTGAAAGCAACGTTTTTGAAACAGTGTATACTTGAGCTTGAAACCTAAGCACTGTTTCCTCTACTTCCCTTCGAAACTATTTCTTAGCACCAGCAAGACCGGATGTGTCCAGTAGGATGTGGGTTTGAGGAAAGCCAGGGACAGATGGGCACCATAAAGAATCTGGAAGAGAAAGAGCATATGCATTTGTGCTTTTTGCTGTACAGCAACTTTATCCGATAGTAAAGTGTGGCCAAATGCATGGCTTCAGATCTGATCAGATGATCAAATCCTCTTTCCACCATGAAGAGCTGAGAAGTGATGATGGAGGTGGACTTGGAACAGGAAGCACAGCCCTTAGAATCACCTACTTCGAATCTCAGTCTTGTTCAGTGCAGCCTCTTCTTTGTTTGGACAGTTCCAGTTCTCAGGAAATTCTTTCTTAAATGAATCTGCTATTTGTCTCCCTGTGTAGTATTGAAATCAACAGGTGAGTTCTAAACATTCTCTTGCATGTTGACTTTTCAAATATTTTAAGACAGCTACGCACTATCCAGCCCCCCTTTTGAAAATTGGTCTATTGTTTCCCTTCTTCCAGCTTCCAAATCTGTTTCCGTAATTAGTTAAAGACTCCTCACAGTAGTGCCACAACATATACAACCCCCCTCAATATTCCAGAACACACTTGTTTTGGCCTTGTCCTGTAACTCACTGAATGAAGCTAGTTGCTCCCCTACTCTCTCCTCTCCTACCTTGAGCCTATCTTCCTTGGTAACCACGTGTATTGTGATTCTTCTAGTCTGAACATCATTTCTATTCAGGGAAAAAATTGAAAGTAGCTAATCCTATTTTTCTGTGTCTTTACACCTCTACTTCAAGCAATAGCCCTAAACTTTTGCTCTTCTTGAGTCCAGATAGATCATGAATGCCACACTCCTAACCCACAACAGAGCGAAACAAACTCTTCTACGGGTTGCCATTGAACGTTGTGCAAGACTTCACAGATCCCAGTCTTCAATCTACCTGATACTCTTCATAACAGCAGTAAACATACAGAGAGCGCTGACTCTGTTCCAAGTACTGTTCTGAACACTCCACATGTATTTACTCAGTTGACAACATTTGCTTTAGGCGAACGTCATTAGTATGTCTATTCTATCAAAATAGAAACTGAAACTCAGAAGTTAAGTGGCTTGTTCAAAGGCACAAAACCAAAAGGTGGTACAGCTGAGGTTTGAGGTTTGAATCCAAGCAGCCTGGCTCCAGGGGCCATGACCTTTTGCCATCCCCCCCATGCTGCAATGTCTGCTTATAGGAGTTGTGCATCCTTTTATGTTCTTCTGTTTTTTCTGAACCTTATTTTATCTTTTATATCCTTTTAAACTCTGAGTACCTTAGAGATTTTCCAATGTGGCCAGTCAAATTTCTTTAGGTCCTCTAAATAGTTGCTGCATGGAAGAGTCTTTTCTATCACACATATAACCCACATGAGTACTTTAGATGCCCAAAGCTCCAGGTCAGAGCCTAAAGGAGAAAGTATCACAGAAGAAGCAATGATGATAAAATTCAAAGGAAGATAAAACCCCAACTATTTTAAGGTCAAAAACTAGAATCTACAAAGACACTATTCTGGTTAAGTGGCAAAGGAAAGGAAGTAGCATAAGGTGATTCAGCAGGGGAGCTCTGTGAAGCCAACAGAATGAAATCAGTGGGGCTGGATAGTAGGCTCTGCTTATTCAGTTATGGAAGGAGGATAGAAGAAGGGAGTGGAGTGGGATAGAGAGTCCCAATTCTCCTGACAACATTAAAAACCAGCGAGCCCCACACCCAGGTCTTTGTTTCTAATGCCATTCTCCAGTTAAAGGACACAGAGGGTTTGGGGGAAATGACTGATTGTAGGACTAGGCAGGGAATGTAAGAGATGAGCCTGGAGCATCTTGTAGTGACAGAAAGGAAGCAAGTGAAAAAAGAGGGGAGACAGAGAGAGAGAGAGAGAGAGAGAGAGAGAGAGAGAGAGAGCGCACCCAAGCAGGATGATAGGGGTGTATTAAGGAGGCACAGGGACCAACTGAAACAGCTCCCAATGGCCAAAGCCATTGAAACAACAAAACAAAAAGTACTGGATTATTACCACAAATATAAACTAAATATATGTGAGTCCAAGTTACTGAGCAAATAAATAAATGGGGGAGAACAGAAATATCTCCCATGCAGAATTACAAATAAATTATATAAATACTTCCCCATCAAGGGAGTGAAGTATAACTTTCCATTCATTAAATTTTTCCTGCATATACTGATACCTTTTGAAAAGTACAATATAGAAAGGGGGAAGAAGAAGAATTTTCATTGACATAAACTGTCAAACATTTCTTCAGCCAGGTAATTTAGGTCAACATCAACAGAGTTGATCATACTGACAGTACCTTCCCTTGATATGATATTATGAAATTTAATGTGATACTCTAGATGGGATTCTGAAACAGAAAAAGGACATTTAGTAAAAACTAAGAAAATCAGAAGAAAGTATGGGTTTTTATTGACAAATGTACCACATTAATGTAGTATGTTAATAGGGGAAAATGGTGAGGGATAAACAGAAATTCTTTGTACTATCATGGCAACTTTTCTGTAACTATAAAACAATTCTAAAATAAAAAGTTATTTTAAAGAAATCAAGGGCAGAGGCTTCCTGTTGCCCAGCCAGGCCTGGAAGGCTCCGGGGGAAGTGGTCTGGTACTTTGTAACATCATCATTAAAAGGGGCCACTTGAAGGTAAGATAATGGAGGTTCCCTGACATAATGATATAACAAAATCAATGTGAGGCTAACCTTTGACTACAACTGCCCATTCCTTCGTTATGATTCATTCATTATCTGTAAGTTTCTGATTTCCGGGAATAATCTGTAGTCTCAAATTTCAAGATAATAACTCTCTCATATCATTCTTCACATTACAGCAGGTGCATGCAAGTATCTGTGTACATAAATGCATGCATTGATAAGGGGGCAATATTAATTATAGCATAAGAACAATGAAGGGTTCTAAAAAGACCTAAGGTTGGTCCATAAGCTCTGCTGCTTATGCTCACATCTGGGCATTCACTGCTGCTTCTTTGTTTATGTATGAAGCACTAAATGCTTTAGAAATATGAGAAAGAGAGAGCCCCTTGAATACCCCTGTGGCATGTCCAGACTGCCTCCCTGCCCCTTCTACCTTAGTTTCTGGGGCACACAGGGATTTTCAGATACCTGTCCTCTCTCAAAGGCATTGACTCCAAGGTTAGAGGGAGCTCATCTCAGCTCCAATGAATGGAAGTGGGGTCTTTTTTCCTCTATGTTCTTACCAGCCTTTTCTGTCAGGGATTGCAGTCTTGCATCTGTTGTTTACTCTTTTGTTTCTAATGGAAGTGCAAGGATCCCCGAGCTCTCTGTGTGATAAGGACTGTGCTCTCTACTTTGTGCTCTGATCCCACCTGACAAACAGGTCCTTCATGCGCTTCATTATTTGGGGACAATAGCCTGAATGTAGCACAGTTTTATTTGAACTTCATCCTTCTTCATTTCCAAGGTAAAACACTCCTCCTACTGATCAAGCCCTCATTTCTATAATGACCCCTCTTTCACCAGACCCCTCTTTCACCAGAGTATATACCATTTGCTCTAGCATGTTCTGCCCCTAGTGCACTGGGTTTCCAGGTAGGAGCAGATTTAGACACCATATAATGATGGTCTTCATTCTAAAGCAATCTTAGAGATCACCTTCTGTCCATTGTGTAGAAAGAAGGAGCCCCTACCTTGTGCAACAGCATGGATGGAACTGGTGAACATTATGCTAAGTGAAATAAGCCAGGGGGTGAGGGACAAATACCATATGATCTCACCTTTAATTGGAACATAATCAACAAAAGATAAAAGTAAACAACACATAATCAGAGACATTGAAATTAAGAACAATCTGACAGTAACCAGAGGGGAGGTGGGAGGGGATAGTGGGGGTAAAGGTTTTCAGGAGCCATGGACATAAAAGACACTTGGACCAAAACCAATGGGGAGGGTGGAAGTTAAGGAAGGAGGTGGATTTGGCTGGGGTTGGGGGGAAATGCAGACAACTGTAATTGAACAACAATAAAATAATTTTAAAAAGTAAATAAAACAGAGGTTACAAACTCGTATGCCTGCAGGGGACACATAAACTGAATGAGCCAACTGGGGCTGACGTCAGGAAACAATAGTGCAGGCAAGTATGGCACTGACTCTTGGCATCCATGTCAAAGACACAGTGGAGAGTAGTGGGGCGTGTAGCACACTGCAGAACCCGTGTCAAGGTGGCAGCCACTGCTCAGATGCCGCCGATCATCACTGCACAGGAATGCTGGTCCGTTCCTATGGGATTTTCTTATTTTTCAAGACAAGCCAAATGTCAAGACTTTTATGTTTCCTCTTTGAATGTGTTACCTGTATTTGAAATTTCCTTTATTTAAAACCTGATTAGGCTGAATAAAACACATCTGGAAGTAAGGTATTACCTACTGTAAGAGCACTGCCTCTGAATTTAAAAAAGAAAGAGAAGCACAGGCGACTCTATAATCCTTGTGTTGTACAAACAGGATTAATATCCCAGTTACAGGGTAACAATTTCATAGCAGCCATGTAGTTATTATGCGTTGCATATATGAAATTATGTCATAATGAGGTATCTCATAACACGATTGTGCAAGCTATAAAACTATTTTATAGTTCCGAGAGAGCAGCTCCTGAGTGAGTCGACAGTGGTAACTGTTTCTTTCCGTCTCGCTTATCTTTGAATTAAAAAACAAATGCTCACCCACTGCTTTCTTCTCAACTCCAAGTTTTACAGTAGCATGCAGTGCTTCCTCATCTCCTTAAAATGATCCCTCCCATTATCTTCTCTTCTGCCATTTCTAGCTCTTCTCTCCTCCCTCCTGAGAGTGTCCCCACTGGTATAATTAATGTGCTCAGCAGTGTGAGGCCAGTTCATTGCGGTGTTTTATATCTACTTGTTTTCTCCAACTGTAGTAAGCTAAAGGTTGCCAAAAGACAAAACCTATATTGTTTATACACACATTTAAGAAAAGATTTAGCCAGTTCCTCTAAGAACTAGAAGATATTGGAAAATTGGAGATAAGCCCACTTTCTGTAGCTTTCTTTAAAATAATTTGTCCATAGATGATCGTATTATTTGGCATGAGCCAATGCTGAAATGATTCCTAAATCTAACTTGTAACTTTATTTTCAACTATCTGATAGATCTCTCTGTTGGAATTACCTTTTGGCATTTTATTGTGGCTCAAGTCTGGTCACTGTCCTTTATTCCTTTATACAGGCTGCTTCTCTTGCCTGTATAGAAGCTGGGGACTTTGGGGATCAACCCTGACTCATCTCCCACCTCAAACCAATTAGTAGGCAACCCTGACTCTACCATCACCAACATCCGAAATATATCTGGGCTAGGCTCTTTTATCAGCCTTTCCAGTAGTTTCTGAACTGATACTCTTGTCTCGGAAGTTCCTCCTTTCCAAATCCTTATTCGCAAATTCCCCAAAGTTATTTATTTTAAAAGAATGATAACTTTCTTTCATTAAAAGGCAGCCTAGACACATTTTACGTAGTGGGAGAGAGCAGGCACAAGCACAAGCACCCACAGCCTCTTTGTTGTGCGATTCAACACCAACATACTTTTGGGCTTCGTGTACTGCTTCGTCCCCTCCTGAGCCCCAAGCTGGAACAGCACTTACCTCATGGTTCCCTCAAGTCCTCTGGTCTTTCAGACTGCTGTACTTTTTCCCACGGATTCCTTCTACCTCAACAGGTTCTCTGGTTTACTTTGGATTAGCTCATGACTTGTTTGTATTTTCTTCGCTGGGAAGCAGGATATTCGTTTCCTTTTCTACTTCCTTTTTGTAAATTTCAGAATTGACTTTAGTAGTATAAAATTGAAAGTAAATGTCCATTACTAAGTTGTTTGTTAAATGAATTATGATACATCACATACAATAGAATATTATAATTTTTATTATTTATTTTTTTATTGTTGTTCAAGTACAGTTGTCTCCATTTTCCCACCACCACTTTTCCCTGCCTCACCCACCCCACCTCCGCCTGTGGCTTTGTCCATGGATCCTTTATACATGTTGCTTGAAGACCCTTACCCTTCTTTTGCCATTCCCTACTTTCTTCTCATACCTAGTTCAAACATGCTTATGGCTCTTATTACAATTAGACCTGTTTTTGTCATTTTTTTTCAAATTATCTCTTTTTTGAGGGAAAGTTAGGGCCCAAGTATTTTTTTAAAGATTTTATTTATTCATTTTTTAGAGAGGGGAAGGGAGGAACATCACGAGGGAGAGAAACATCAATTTGTTGTTGCCTCTTGCATGCCCTCTACTGGGCGCCTGACCTGCAACCCAGTCATGTGCCCTCACTGGGAATCGAATCAGTGACTCTGGTTCGCAGGCTGGCAGTCAGTGCACTGATCCACACCAGCCAGGGCAGGGTCCAAGTCTTGTTTATCTTTGGTTCTAACTAGTACCTTGCACAGAGAAGATAACTAATAAATTCTGGGGAAAAATCAGTTTAATAGTTAGTTGAGAAATTTTCCTGTTAGTGAAAATTTGGTGAAACCAAGGGAAAATGAATAGTCAGCACATACACCATCCTCTGTGAGATAGCTTCTTTCTTACCGATGTCAGCATGGTCTGCGGTGAAAGGGTGGGAGAGAGGAAATGTAAGTACAAATGAAAAATTCTGAGAACAACTTTATTTTCTAGATTTTTTTTTCCATTTTCCTCATATCCTCCCAAGGTCATTCAAAGAAACTTTCTTATAAGGTGAAATGAGGTTTAAAATCCAACCCTAATCTAACCAGGTAACCTACGCACTACTGGGAATAGAGAAAAAACAACTACTATTGCTTCTGTATCTCAGCAGAGGCCCTTTCTTCCTCATTTTATCCTTAAAAAATGATGTGATTTACAGTCAGTGTAAACCTCCATACCAGTCTTTCCTTAGGGTCTGATGAGAACTCTGTCTTCTGAAATATCATTAACAGGCCATGTGGGTGAGAATGGGCCCATTGGGTGTGAAGGGCTTCACTCCATTGTTCCCTTTGTAGTCACCTGGACTCCAGCCTTGATAATCATCTAGGACCATGTCTTCAAGGTGATACCTGGGTTTATGTCAGGATGAGCTCTTAGAACATTATTCCAGATGGTATTTTCAACAGAAGCATTGATAAGATTATCCTTTTCTTACATGTCTTCCTGCATATCACTAAAAACGGTTTTAGAAAAGGAGTCCCAGGACCTGCACAGGATCCCACCTTGGGCTCATTTGGCTCTACTTGATCCTGCATCCTTGCCTATGCTGCCAAGACACTGCATAGCTTTGGCGGGCAGCATCATTGGTACCAAACCCTTGTGGGTGCACCAGCTGCCATTCCTTGTTGGCCAGAATAAGGATCAGGAAACAAATGACGATTTATTACCCAGTGTGATGGATCAAAAGGTATATTAGAGGATGCACACTGTCAAGTTCTTGGTTAATGGTGCCAGGATGATGGAGGGGAGCCATGATTTCCATAGTAGAAGGGGCCTGAACTCAAGGCTGCAGCTTTGTAGCTGTTGCCTGCTCTGGAATTAGCTAATGAGGCGCTCTTTGTTTGAGCATTGGAAAGCCTCCAAAACCCACTCAGGAGGGAAATTAACAAATGTCTGTTTTTGTTACCTCCGGATAAATCTTCATGATAAAACGCGCAGCCGTTCCACCTCTTCAATCTTCTCCCTTCTTTTTCCCCAGTGGACACTCAATTACTGTGAAGGCCAAAAAAAAAAAAAAAAAGAAAGGAAGAAAGAAAATAAATAAATTATTTCCTGTTAAAAATAGCAATGGACATTTGAGAGTAAGGGTTAGTTAAAAGTAGCGAAGAGGTTCACAGCCTTCAGGTGATATTCTTAACATGCCACACTCATGTAATCATTTCTAATTATTTTAATGCTAGTTATTTATGTAGTAGATGGTCACCAGAAGCTGCTGGCGTTGTCTGAGCATGCAAATGTGGGAACACTGTTAGTAGCCTGACTCATTTCAGTTTGGATGGCCCATCTTGTTGGGTAACAATTACATTTTTCTCTAAAGAGTCTCTGCATGAATTTGATTTTTACAAAGTAGGATAAATCTCTTGTGGGCTTATTAATTTCAGAGGATTTTTCTTCTTTGTGTTCATGTTGGGATTTTCTGTGAATAAATTGTCAACAGGTACTTATTGAACATCTATTGCCATATAGTGTTCTGATTGTTGGGAATGCCAAGATGTTTAATTGAGAGTTATAGTTTTCAAAGAACTCAGTGGAGTAGGGAAAATAAATACATAAAATACATGTGTGCCAGTGTTCTACGCACATTGTGGCACCATGGAAATGGTCAGCTCAGACCTGTTCTTACGGAGCATTACTCAGAAAAAACAAGGAGGAAGGGCATTTTAGCAGAGACTGTTGTATTACAGATGCATATGGCAATTTCTGCTGCTATAAGTAAACAAATTTACTTTGACAAAAGGGGAAATATTGTTTTTGAAACTTTTGTTTAAGTTATGTATGGATGTGCTTATGTATATGTGCGTCTATGCTCATTTTGCATTTGTATGTTTGTGCTGGGTCACAATAAAATATATCTATGTTTGAATTTAGCAGTCAAACATATTTGAAAGCTATTCATGTAAGTGGTGGAGACGACAGAATTCAGAAACAACAATCAGGGGTGTCCAGCCTTTTGGCATCTCTGGGCCACACTGGAAAAAGAAGAGTTGTCTAGGGCCACATGTTAAACACATTGTGACATGTAATCACAAAAAAATCCCATATTTTAAGTATATTTATATTTTGGGCTGAGCCGCATTCTTAGCCATCCTGGGCCACATCTGATCCACAGGCCTTGGGTTGGACACCCCTAATTTACATAAATCTTATACACGTGATTTCATTTTTTAAAATCATATATGTATGTGTGTGTGTATATATGTATATTATATATATACACACACACACATACATACATACATATTGTTACAGAACAAAACAAGGGGAGCCGGGGCCTGGGACGATATACTATTACCTGAAAGAAAACCCCAGGTCTGTTATGTCCGCCGCCTATAGGAAAGATGTCTCTCAATGCCAGAGATTCGTGAAAAGGAAAAGAAATGTTTATTTAATGCTATACAAACTTAAAGTAGTGACCTAATGTCTCTACCAAAATCTTAAAGTCCCTTAAGACACCCACAAACATATATAGTCCTTCCTTCCCCCTTTGCCCAGTCTGGGGTACCGTATCTCAGGAAAGGAAATAGAAGTCCGGGCTCAGGCAGCCCCCAGTTCTTCCCAGTAATCTGTGCTCGGCTGATAGGCCTCCCTTGGTTCTCGGCACCATCGGCTGTGTCGCCGTCCAGGCAGGATCTCCAATTAATCCAAAGCCATGCAGCACCGTCTCATGGCCTACTGGTAAGGGTTCTTTCACCCTTCTTCTAGGCAAAGTTTCTCTTGCTTCCCAGGCTGCATGGCCAAAAGGAGCACCCCAAAGCGGCATGGTCCTCTCTCCCAGATCTGAGGGAGTCCCCACTCTGCCAGAAGCGCATGACTCTCTCCACAAAGCTGCGGGGAGAGGAGTAGCCACTCTGCCAAAGCCGAGTGGCAATTTCCTGCTAAATCCGCATGGTGATTCTCTCTCACAGGGCTGCGGGAGTCCCTGCTCTGCCAAAGCTGCGTGGTTTTCCCTCTATGGCCGCTGTGTCTGGGTTTAAAACCCCACACCAATCTTTCTCGGCAGCCCCATTTCTGACTCCTCCCACACTCGGCCACACCTGCCCTCAATCTCCCATTCTTTCCAGCCTTTTTGGCTGCCATTGTGGGTGAGGGCAGGTGTGGCCCCATGTCATGGAGCCAATCATCTCCAAGTTCCCATGCAGGTGCTGTAACTCTGGGGACCTGCCCCCCAGTTACATATTGGGGGGTCCCTTTCCCCTGGCTCAGAGCATGGCCACAGCTGTTTAGCATATCCAGGCAACCAGCCAAAGGCTATAGGTATGTTAAATGACCATGCCAGAGGTTAGGTACCAGGCTGTTGCTATGTGAAACAGCTCTTAATGGGCCTGCTCCATTTGTCCCTTCCCCCAACCCACACCTGGGGCGGAGCGGTGAGGACATCCTAATATTTTATGAACACCTTGAGTTCTGGACCCCATTCTAAATCCCTATTTGGGGTCCCCTCTCTTGGCTGCACCCTGTAACAATATGAATACATAAAAATTTATAATACTTGCCAATAGGGAATAAATAGTCTTTGCAGACTAGAAAACACTGGGGTTGTGAAAAAGATAGCCTTCCTTCTGGCCTGCAATTCACACTTCTAACCCTTGGAAATAGTCAGCAGTGTGTGCCATTTCAGTCCCAGAGGGACAGTAGGAAACCGTGTCCTCAGATGCAATATTCCAGCTATTTTGGCAAAGTGTAACTTTAGAAACACCATCTCCCACAGTCAGAAGTAATTTTTTTGTTGTTGTTCCAGGAACACATCTTTTCTTTTCTGGTAGGAAAATGAAGTGTAGATAATTTAGGCAGAGAGAATAAACTTTTTAAGGCCACAGAGAAAATAGCACTTCGAGCTATATATTTAGATGTTAATCAAAAAAACCCTTTTTTTATAGTAGACTAGACTCTTAGATCCTGTAACTCCACCTCTATTCCCAAGAGATTATATTTTAAAGCTGTTGATAGCTAATTTCATTGATAAATTTCCGTGAATTTTTTTTTACTTTTCTTGTTTCAACTCCTACTTTTATTTTGGTCTTGACAGTACCTATGTAAAATTACTACTTGGTACAATAAAGAGTCCTGGAAACAGCGAGGTTCAAAATTTTGTATAACCAATATAATAATTCTGGAGGAAGTAACAGTGGAGAAGATAGTTTGAGAATTTGGCATCTTTTGGGTAAACTTACAATCTGCTTTGTCTTCCCTCATATTTATATAATGCTGTGAAACTTTAGCGTTAGATTTGGAGTGGTGACGAATGAGTGGTAGAGAGAGAAGGGGTTGGGAACACGTGCAAGAGTATTGGAGACGGGGAACTGATTTCTCTGGCACTGATAGACGTTGATCCCTTTTATCTTTTCCTTCTTAACTTAAAAAGAAAATGAAAATTAAAGTATAGGGAGACTTCTGGAGCTCTGGCGCTCTCTGTGCCGCTTCATTTCATGCCCATTTTGTCATGGAGATAAACGGAGGAGGAGCATTGAAATCTGATGCCCATAAAATTCTGTTGCTATTATCTCAGCTGCTACCGTGCCTGGCTATGGATGGTGTCCAGTCAGCCTGGAGCACCTCTGTTTTCCTATGTCATGGAGCAACAGGTTAATAAAGAAAAGTGCCAAGAAGAAAAGGGACACAATTCCAAATATATGTATACTGACAAATACCCTACCTTTAATTTATTGGTTGCTTTTTATTCCTATACTTTAAAAAATGTTAGGGACTACATTGATAAAAGGTGTTTATTGATCAGCCATTTCCAATTTAGGCCTCATAATTTAAGACCCAATCTAGGACCCATATATTTCAAAATGTTCTCCTATATAATTGAGCTCACAATGATCTTTCTCTTCAATAGAGCCGTAATGTTTATTGACTCAGCTCCTCAAGGAGAGGCAATGCGTCCTGGTGAAAAGAAAACTGAACTGCAGATCAGGAGACCCAGGTTCTAGTTCCTGATAATTTTCATTCATATATTGGGTCACATAATTCAATCCATAGGTCTCCCTCACGTGATTCAGTGAAGGTCAGTGTGTATGGGAAAATGTCCACCACATGATACTGGACCAGAAGAGTTACCCAAAAGAACACCGAAGGGTCTCCTATAGACGTGCACATGGGAAACCAGCCTCGTTCCAAACCAGAAGTGACTCCTCCCACCAAAAGAGCCCGAGGTCTCCCCACAAGCACAGAACCAGAATGTGGTCCTTTCAGAGAACAGAGCCTTCAAATAAACCTACTGAATAGAAGTGTTGGGAAGAAACTAATTGCTAGATTGATTAATGTCTTCATAGAGACATGCTGCTTTGATCCTATGTAAAGGAAAGGGCAAATATTTATTATAAGGTATGAAGCAGAAGAGGAGGTCTACCACATGCAACTAGAAAAATTGAACAAAGGAAAAAAACTCTGACAACATGTTGGGGTTATCATTAGATTTCTGATGTGGAGGAACTAGAGCCTGTATTTACTGTGCACTGCTCATTGATCCCTGCATGTTACAATACAGAGTAAATGGCAATAGTTTTTCACAGTGTGGATTCTTTGTTCTCCTGAGATTATATTTGCTTGGCTGGGGAATGGATCAGGTACCCTTTTTAAAAGAACCAATCAACTTCACAAGCTTCTGTGGGCTTCAGATGAGCCCACCTCCCAACCAATCCCTTCTTTCCTCAGGCTAGACTGACAGGGCCCTTTGGTTAAGCATCTCCCCCTGTATCATTCTGACCTCATTCACATTGCACATGTGCCTGCCTTCCCCTGCTCCCACCTGGCGATCTGGTATCAGAGGGGGTGAAGGGAGGAGGCAATTTCAGGTGGTGGTACAGGTAATTAACATGTGTAATCTTTGTATGACTGTTTAAATTTTATGTTGGTATTTAACAACTTACATATTTCTCACCTTTTTCTGTACTTAAATGTAAAATCCTTACAGGAAAAGGTGAGAAAATGGGAATAAGAGAGGAGGTAATATTTGTTGATATTCTAGTCACAGCACTAGGCTTCAACTTATGTTACTTTGTTTAAATATAAATGGTAGGAAACCTTTCTGATGCTTTTGGTATTCCCCTCACACTGTCTACTATATTATTTTGCATTTGTAGTTACTTCTCAAGTATTTGTGTTGACTGACATTATAATCTAACCTACTTAAAAACTGAGTAACTTTGGCTTTCTCAACAGGCTCATGTCCTTTCTTATTAGGCAAGATAGTTACTGCCTTATCGATTTCCTGAAAAAGCATGGCAAAGAAGTGGTCATTTTCTACCAAAATCATTTGTGTAGTTTCTCACTCATTTCCCAGAGCCTTTCTGGAGCTAAAGCTGAGTACAGTGCCCAATTATTCTTTATACTATGGGTTCTGGGACGAATGCTGCCAATATGTGAAAATGGAGTAACATCTTCCTTTGGAGAGAGCCATTTCCCCATGGGATGGGATGCAGACCTTTCTAGAATATAAAGTTTTCCAAAGGGAGCATAGTAAACTGTTGGATGTTTAGAGTGCTACCTGAGGACAGACCAGGGAACTTCACAATGGAACAAATGACTCAGCTTTTGGGAAATCAAATTTAGGATGCAGGTTTGGTTAGTAATAACAATATATTTTCTTCCTTTTAAAAAATGTAGGAAGAGCAAAATCAATCCATACATGTGGACAGGCTCTTTGTTTTTAGTTGCTAAAGAGATGGAAGTAAAATATTGTAGAAAATGCTTATGTACCTGTTAAGTAAGAAAGGGAAGATGTAAAATTATTTATAATCTATAACTTATATAAAACTTTATATAAAACCTTATATAAAAACTATCCAAACTAGACACATATTATTTAAAGGGATATAATTCTGGTAAAAATATGTGAAATGATTTGAGAGCACTGGTAGTTGGGGAGGACTAGTAAGCACGACAACACCAATCAGCACTGAGAATATTTATCTTTTAGGAAGCCTTATGGCTCAGTGGTTTAATGTCTGGGAAGTGCAGTCATATCACCTGAATGGAATCCTAGCTCCAGGAATAGCTGTGTGACATTGGGAAAGTTACATTGGAAAACATGAGAAATATCTGAGGGTAAAATTAAAATATACATGGATCATGCACAGTTAATAGATGGAATATACTAAGTTGAATAAATAGTGTTATAATTTCTTTGACATCAATTATTGAGATGATTAGGAGGTTTTCAATCTTGTTAATATATACAAAATTGAGCTGTGGTATGAAAAATATATGCTATGGTAATAAAGAGACAGGCACTGAACTTTGACACTATTATTTAAGACCATATAAATCCACAAAGACATTCAGAAACTCAGATGAACAATGACAATTCCAATGCCTTATAAATTATAAAGCCCGAGACACCTGAGAATTCTAGGTCTTTTTTTTCTATTATGTGCCTTGTTTATATTTCTCCCTGTTACCACTTTCAAGTGTGTTTACCATTTTTCAAGTTTGTGAGTGCTCAGTGGTTGAGCCAGGGTGGTGAGCATTTGATGAGTGTTCTTAGACTTCAAGGACCCTGCTTGGGGTACCTGGGCAACATGATCCATTTGGATAAAGAGATGCTCCAGGGACATCTCCCTTCTCTGCAGCACGATGACGTTTTTGTTTTGGTGACTAGACAGTCCACAGAAAAGGAGAGGCACCCAAACAGGGGCTGCATGCTGGGCAGGCTGCATGCTGGGCAGGCGTCATTTAGCCATGTGACGGAAACTGCCAATTCCCACCCTAAATCCATTTGCATGTTTTCTTATTAACAAATCATCAATTTATTTACAATGACATGTACCCAGCTTTAAGATAAAACAAATAAGAAAATATTTCCCCACCTCCCCAACAGCTAAGTGGACAGGGATCTTGATTTAACTAATGACATCTACACACAAGGTCAATGGCACCTAAAGAAAGGCTGCTGAAGGGGATCTGACTTAGGTGCAGAGGACATACCCTTCACCTTTCAGCCTGCCTGGATATGATGACTGGAACTTCAGCATCCATAGTGGATCATAAGTAACTTTATGGGTGGGAGTCATGTGCTAGAAATGGTGGAACACAGAGATAAAAATAAAAGCAACTGGGTTGCACGTGATTCTGTGGAAAATTCTATAGCAGCCTTAAACTACCTGACACTGGCCTTTTTTTAATATGAGAGAATAAATCTTTGCAGTATTTATGCCACTATTTTTGTATCACTGTTATTCACACTGAGCACAATTTCCAATTACTACCCATAGCAGATTTGGTTGGGTTCCAATCAATTGTATTGCCTCAAACAGAAAATAGCTTAACCCCAAGCTGCCTCTCATGTCTATAGATGTTCCAGGCTCAGAAAGTACAATGCCAGCTGCTCAGATACTGTTCTTGTTTAGCCAAACTAATTCCCAGCTTCAAGTACCAGAAAGATAACTCACATTGGCCTTAGCACTGAGTTCCCTTTTTATAAGTAATTGACAAGGGTTGGAACAGTTGAATAGACATTGCCCAATGATCTTTTAAAACCTCATAGTGTCCCAAATCCCATCAAATTCTAGAAGAGACTAACTAACAGATTGATGGATGACTAATTCACCCTGTAATGATCACACATACTTATATTTCAAGCAATATGTGTTGATCACCTTTTGCCCACCAAGAGCTAGGTAGGTTCACAGCATACAAAGATAAATTAGAAATAGTTCTAAGTTCACCCTTCATTTTAATCCAGCAGGAAATATACTAAACCAGAGCTGAAATAAATATACTGAGGGGTCCAGTAGGTGGTGATACCTTCGCTAAACCACAGTGCAGTTCTTTTAGCATTAAACCTAGTTGAAATCACTTTTCCCTGCTGGCATTTCTAAGTTTTTTTTTTCTTATGATAGATAGATGATAGATAGATAGATGATAGATAGATAGATAGATAGATAGATAGATAGATAGATAGATAGACAGAAAAAGACACATGCTCTATTTTCTGATAGCAGTCTGTGCCCAATTTTTCACTACTGTCAAAGGCATTTGCTGCTGTTTTTAACAATTTCAGAAGGCAGTTAAGTCCTCCAGAAATGCCAGGCTTGAAATCTGATAGAGAACAGAGTAAGCAGATAAGAGATCCTTCAAGGCAGTTCACCTCTATGACGGTTCTTTTGAGACAGAACACACATATACACACATCTACTGACATACACACCAAGTGTTTGAAATAAGTAATTCTTGAAAGAGAAGCACTAAGAGAACAGATGGTCCACAGTTTGTTGCTGTCCTTAGAAGAACTTACTGTTCACTTATTTATAATGTAAACAAAGTCTCATTAGTCTTTAACTCAAGAAAGAGACACGTGAGAGGAAATAGTCATGGATGGCCTTTGTGACATTTTTCCCCATGTGAAGCATGGGAACTCATTTTCAGTATTGGATTTTTGGCTAGATCATTCTCCCACCCAGAGGCTGGCTCTGCAGAAGTCATTATCAGATCTTTGGAAGTAACATCTGCTCTACCTCTGAGTATAGATGCCTCTTCTTTCCTCTGCTTCTCCCTCCTTGCTTTTCCCTCCCCACTTATTAAACTGATTGCATGTGAAATTAATTATCAGTCCTGTCACATCTTGCACTGCTAACAGTGGTCAGTATTGAATTATGGGGAATGCAAATGCAATTTTCAGCAGGCTAATTGCTTCTCCTGTACCCAGTGAAACGTTACATTAAATACCCATGCCAAGCAGATTGTATTCAATTTCCATAACAAAGCAGTGGGATTTCATTATCGGAATCTCTAGCATCTACTCACAAGACTCTCTCCTAACTGCTCTATCAGGCTGGTCTTGGATAAAGCAAATTTGTTTCCAAAGAAGCAGCTGCCCAGTGAGATAATAACATGCCCTATATCAAGTGGTCCAGGAGAGTGACAGATGACTAATATGTTCCATAGACAACAATTGAGAGCTTCTACTGTCTTTTCCTTGAAGAGCTCAGACTAGATAGAAGTGAAGACAGAATGCAAACAAATAACTATAGTAACTTTAATGTATACCAATAGTCTATCTTCCAGGGAACATTAGTAACTTAGAAGATGCTACAGTTGCAGAAGACTGAGATATTCACCAAAATCTTTTAAGATTTTGAGAAATGAACACATGAGTTGACCAAGGAGAGGTTGAGTAGGAGTTCAGTAGGCAGACATAATGGAGAAGAGCATTTTAGAAAAAATAGTCCTAATAACTAGTGCTTATGAGAGC
This sequence comes from Tonatia bakeri, assembly GCA_004024845.1. Taxonomy (NCBI): domain Eukaryota; kingdom Metazoa; phylum Chordata; class Mammalia; order Chiroptera; family Phyllostomidae; genus Tonatia; species Tonatia bakeri. Next base: position 86,996 of record PVIA01005968.1, on the reverse strand, counting down.
TTAATTGTGCTAATCTTGCTTTGAAGCACATTATATGTTTTAAAACATTTAATCCTCATAGTAACCTTATGAGATATTAGACATTTTATCAATGAGGAAACTGAGACACTGTAAGATGAAGAAACTACCCCAATTGTGATGGGGTAGTTTTATATGTCAATTTGATTGGCCATGGGCTTTCTTAAGTAGACATTATTTTGGCTGTGTGTCTATAAGGGTGATTTTGGATGGCATTAGTATTTGAATCAGTGGACTCAGCAAAGTAGATTGCCCTCTTCATGTGGGTGGGCATCATTCAATTCATTGAGGGTCTGAATAGAGCAAAAAGTAGAAAAAAGGGAAAATTCTAAGGAATTCTTCCTTCCTAAGGAAGGAAATCCCCTCTTCCTGGTTCTCAGTCCTTTGGACTTTAAATTACAGTACTGGAATTCCTGGAAATCCAGCTGATGGCCATCCAGATGGCAAGTCTTGGAACTTCTCAGCCTACGTGATGATGTGAGCCAATTCCTTATAAAATACACACACACACACACACACACACACACACACGTAGTTTCTCTAAAATGCCCTAATTAATACATATTTTGGGTACTGAGAGTGATTCTAGAGGAATAGATTTTACAGTATGGGTTTTCTGATTGGTTCCAGGGTTTCTGGCATTGGCTCTCTAATCTGATTAGCTTTGAAAATGCTGTTGACCCTATTTCCCATAGTAAAGAGAAAAACAATAGTTTGTGGTATGAGCAACTGATAGAAATACCCCAAATATTTACATTCTATATTTCTAATCAGTCACTTATAAAAAGCAAGGAGCTAGGTGACTCTCTATATGACACTTTCTAATGTTTTCGACAAAGTAAAGGATATAATGACATGGGTTGGCTTTTGTGTAGCTAACAAATAACAGTAAGAACTTGAAGTATTTGCCTCAGCAAAATGAAGTCACAGTTAAGCAAGGAAGACAGATCTAGATCATTAAGGGGCATATTGGTCATCCCAGGAGGTTAGAGTTAATCTGTAGGCAGTGAAGAGCCAAAAAAAATTTTTTTAAGTGACAAGGTCAGACTTGCATTGTAAAAGTATTGTTGTGTAAGTAGACAGAAGGATTGATTAGAGGTAGCCAGACCTGGAAGCTGGGCAGTCAAGGCCTTCTGGTCATCAGTCGAGCCGTATTTAGGCAAGAGATGATAGATGAAAGGCTGAGCCATGGGAACAGCATCTGCGATGAGGAAGAGACAGTATATGAGAGACAATACATATTGAAGGGTTGCATTTGACACAACTTGGTAATAGATTGAAGTAATGGACATAGGATTAGAATCAGTCAATCTACTCTTCAGACCTCCTTTTCCTATTCCAAAACCCACCAGGTACCTTGAAATAAGAAGCAAGAGGAAAGGTTGAAAAAGAGAAAGAGGGAGAATGATTAAAAGAGAGGCTTGGGAGGGAGAATTAAAAAATTGGAGTCCTCTGAGGGAATTGGGAAGCCTGAGAAATGTCTGCAAACTGTCCACGCATTCCATGGAACCAAGGTGGATCAGCCATCGGAGTTCATGAACTATAGATCAGCAGAGGCAGGAGTTCAGAGAGTCTGCTGTTTGAATAGTCACACTCCCTTGTTTTATAGGTAAGGAAATGGGGTCTCGAGAGATTGAAGTGACTTGTCTCACATCGTTTAGCTAGTTTCTTACAGATCAAAATCCATGCATCCCATTTCCATTTGTTTTGGATCATAACACCTTTAAGTAATAGCCAATTCCCTTCTCATGGGGAACTGAGAAGGGATTTGGCTAAATGCTGAGTCCTGACCTAATTTGCCTGAGACAGTCAGTTATTACTGGAGACACTAAAGTATTCTGCCCAATTCCTCCTTATCCCAGCCCCAGGATCCACATACTCCGCTTCTGGGAGTGTGTGTGGGCTGCTCACTGCTCTCAGCTGGGCACCTTTCCAGGAATTACTCTCTGCTAAAGGAAGTCACCTATGGCTATTGAGACCGTTGGAGAATTTTGAGTATCAAGGATTAGTCTCTTGAACAATGTGAAACCATAAAGGTATTTTCAGCAGAGAAGTGACTTCCTGAGCAAATATTTAAAGGCATGTACAAGGTTAGATGAAAATAGAGAGGAAATAGAGGGGAAGCTAATTCTGAGACTACTACTATGACATTATAAAGATCTGTACTAATGTGGGGGTATTAAAGTGTAGAAAATATGACAACATTTTAAAGGAAGGATACACCTGACAGGTTGGCTGTTAGGAGTTTAAAACAGGAAGAAATAGGGAATTCATATGCCTGAATGAATGGAGAATTGATGGTACCATATCCAAAACTAAATCATTAATTTAGAAAGAACTAGTGGGGGGCGGGGGGCAGAGAAAATGAAGGTTTTTTTGATGTCTAAGATAGTAGAGAAAAAGTCAAGCAGAAATATATGGGAGACAGTTGGACATCGAGGACTAGGGGTCAAGACCAAGAAAGAGGTGAAGAAAGAAGTTTTGAAGATTTTCTTTGGAGGAAATAGTAGGGAGTCTTGAAAATGTATGGAATTTGAAGGCAATAGGAAGTAGTGACAAATTCAAAAGATAACTCTCAAAAGTTGGAGGGGTGTCTATATTCAAGAGGTGGTAAGAGAAAGTAATGCCACCTGAGGAGAAAGAAAGAAAGAAGTAACTGAAGAAGGGAAAGGAGCAGAAAAGTGGAACCTACAGGAAAGAGGACATTTCAGGAGCCAAGGAATGATCATCTCTGTCCAAATACCAAAGAGAAATAAGTCGAGTACTGATTGGATTGGTTTCCTCCTCTCTGCAACAAGAATGATAATTATTATGAGGTACTTCTGCAAATTAAATAAAATCATGCACATTAAGCATTTAGCATGAGGCTAGGCACAAGAAAAGCATTTAGTCAACAATATCTGCTGTTGTAAATATAATTACTAATCAACATCCAACTACGCTGAGTGCTTTTCTAGTTACACATTTAAATATGATGCAGCTCTCACTTTCAAAGAGATTGATGTCAATACAAAGAAAAGATGGAAGCAGGTAAATACCATTTTATGGTATTGGGTCTCTGAGGAAGATGCATACACTGCAGAAAAGAGCTCGAGAGAGAGAGAGAGGCGAGCGCTTTGTGAGTCCTTTGTCAGATACAAATGGTAGGATTAGCCTTACATATTAAATTTTACCCTTAGAATAAAATTTACTGAGCCAGTTCATAGAGTAGTGAATCTGTGTAATTATTATATTCCTTTGCTTAAACCTGGAGGGACAGACTCTTGGGAGAGAACAGCCAAGATCAAGGGTCTTAACATTTTCTCCTCTGTACACAGACTACTTGTTTGCTTTTTCCACCATAAATAAATTAGAATGGCTTTGAATAAGGGGCATTTTTTGTAGCCTGAACAGCAGTTGATCTTTAAGCCCAATTTACAAATTAGAAAAACAAGTAAATTTTTTATAACATGGCAAAAATAGGATTTGGCTAAATCTGGCAGCTTTCTCAGAGTGACTGTTTGTTACTCAAGAAATGGATCATATCACCTTTGCCTGAATCCAGGTTTTTTTCCAAACCTTTCCACTCAAAGTATACTCTGACCAGCAGCCTGGGCAAAACTGGGATACTTGTTTCAAAGGCAGAATCTCAGGCCCTGTTCCAAGCCTACTGAGTCAGAAACTGCATTTTAGTAAGAAATGCAGGGACGGTGTGTGTAGGTTGAGAAGAGCTGGGCTAGAATACTGTATTAGAGCTGAGGAACTCAACCTCCCCCCACAACCCACGATGCTGCAGTGTACCACTGGGCAATGTCACAGTGTCATGAAGCAATCTCGGATTATGGTTTAGCTTACTGTCCCTGTGCTGGAGGTCACAATTAGAACAAAGTGCCACTGCTTTTCTAACTGAGTTATATGATATGAGTTCTCACAAATGGATGTTTTTATTGCAGTAGACTAAATATTTGTTCCCTCAAAATTCATATGTTAAAATCTTAACCCCCAAGGTGATGATATTCAGAGTTAGGGCCTAGGGGCAGGGATAAGGTCACGAGGGAGGACCCTCATGAATGGGATTAGCACTCTTGCCCTTTCTGACAGGTGAGGTTGTAGCACAAACAACTAACTATCTAGGAGACAGGCTCTCACCAGACACCAAAACTGTCTGCACTTCAATCTAGCACTTCTTAGCCTGCAAAACTGTGAGAATTAAATTTGTGTTCTGTATAAGCAATAGTATTTCTTTTACAGTAACCCCAACAGACGGAGACACTAACCTATCAATTATAAGGATAGAAGTGATTGTTTTGCCACTGCAAAGTGCTTCTAGACTCAGAAACAAGTAAGCCTGGAGAGTCTTTCCAAAAATCAGATATCTTGGCCCAGAGCTTCATTGATGATTTATATACAGTTTTCTGTCACTTGATAGCTGCATGACTTTAAGCATTTTTAACCTCTCTAAGCTGAAGGTTTTTGAAATTTTTTATTAAATTTATTGGGGTGGCATTAATTAATAGGATCATATAGGTTTCAAGTGCACATTTCTGGATACAAGATCTGTATGCAATACACTGTGCCCACCACCCAAAGTCAAACCATCTGCTGTCACCATATATTAGATCCCCTGCACCCCCACTAACCCCCACTCTCTTTCCTCTGAAGCTTAAGTTTTCTTATTCGTAAAATGTGGATAATTTTTGTACCTGTATCATACAGTTGCTGGAAGTCGGGTATAAAACTTGGGTATAAAAGAACCTGGGTTAAATGAACTCAGGTATAAAAAGTAGTTAGCACAGTGTCTGGGTCCCAGTGAGGGCTCCATAAATATTACTTTTCTCTTATTATACAGTTTGTTATTATCTCATTATAATGGAGTATTTATTGTCTAATCTCTCATATGGGAATAGTGAAGACTTCTGAATACTTTGGGTGAAATCCAATCATTTTAGGTTAAGTGATACTGACAAATACTGTGACATTAGAAATCCAGATGGCACTCAGGGACTCTATTTTCCTAGTCTCTATTCTGTGTCCAGAAATACTATTTATTCCTTTTGTCCCTGCTACATTTGAGACAAAGTGCCCCTCCCTTCCTCAAGGAAATGCATCAGCTCCCCATCCCCACTCTACGCAAGCGCCTTTTGCAGCTGCAGAAGCAGGTCTGAGCAGATGAACATAGCAGCCTGTGAACACATGTTCACTCTCCTTTGCCACAATTCGTCTCACTTTACATTTTCGAGGAACACATTTGAGGATAGAAAAGGCTTTATTCCCTTTATATTTTGTCAATTATCTGGTTTATTCTCTGTTTTTTACAATCTAATTAAATTTGGTGCATCAACTTGGATTAAGGCACGCCAGCTGTGGAAACTGAGTTTATTCACTCCGAGTGAAAAGAACAAGCTGGCACAGTGTCTTTCTATTTTACGACTACTTATACTCAAGAAGGAGCCTGGATGGTCTTCTGGCCCCAGTATTAAATCCTGCCACTGTAGTCAAAACAGTATAACTGACTGCAACCCAACATATTTTCCAGGAAGAAAATGCCTGTTCATTCTCTCCCGCTGGTCTCATTTAGAATATTTAATTCTGAACTGTCACCCATTAACTACCATTTCCAACATCTTTTGATGCCCTTGATCAGATTGAAAAGAACTCTTAATTTGCATCTTCTAAAATACTGTATTTTTATACTCTAGAAACCATAAAAGAAAACCTGGAGGCCTTAGCTCATCTGTTCTCCTTAAAGTGTGGAACACCACGGCCGTTCGGTTTTATTGACTGTGTTTAGTTTTCGCTCTTCTTCCACCACTGTTGGGAGTCCTTTCTCCATATTCTTGGGAGGCTCTGACAGGAGACTCAATGCCTCCCCTGCAAATGCTTTTGTCTAGATGCCTAACGTCCCATCATGACCTGCTCATTTGCTGAAGAGGATTGCCTTGTGTTAGCTCCATGGCCCACAGCAGTGGTGGCACTCCTACTGTGTGCAGAGCAGGTGATATGGCAGATGCTGTGTTCTCCACGTGGCTAAGCCACTGATGAGGATTGAAAATCCAAAAGACTACCTAAGAGCCACATTATTGCCTCACAATATTGTTCCCTCACATGGAGCTTTAAAATTATGTGGCCTGCATGATACCTTCTAAGGCTAATCTCAGTTCCATTTTCAAAGTATCAATGTGACTTTGTAGGCGCACAGGGAGACCAAAGGGTCATGAAAGGAAGTGTTTCTATTTGTAGTTTTGCAGCTGACTCATTGCATACACCAGTTTTGAATTTCACTTTATATTCCATTTCCAAAAGGGCATAGAAACGCATGGGATAAACTATTGTTCAAATCAGTTAAGTCTTCACATCTTAAATAGCCCCTCTCTGAAACCTTTCCAGATTCTCTTTGCCCTCTGGCTGGACCCGAATGTGCTCTTTTATTCCCAACTGTGCTTCGTATCCAGTTCTACAGACAGGGCATGAACCACTCATGCTCTGTGGTGGCCATGTCCTGAATTCAAATCTCGACTTTGCCACTTTTCCGCTCTGTGCCCTTTAAGCTGGTAACTGAGCTTCTTTGACCCATAGTTTCTTGAACTGTAAAATAGAAATGATCATAATAATAATAGAGATGTAAGGATTCAATGAAATGTAATTAGAAAATTTGTGTGTAATGCTGAGTGTAATGTTAGCCTTAGGTAGGTATGGAGCAAATAGTTATTTTCATTACTTGTTAGTTTATATGTTTGACCCAGTAGTAACTTATAACTGTTACAGGACAAGACTTAGATTGTATTCTACTTTTATGTCTATAAAACAGCACCGAGTTCTGCACTTGAATAAATATATGAGTGAGTAAATAGTCATCTCAAGTTTATAACTTGTCAAAGTAGCAATCTCCAGATAGACTTTTTCCCTTGGGGAGTATTCTTTAAGATGGTCCTAATGCTGACAATATAGTTGCCTAAACCAGATCTCACAAGACAGCCTAAGGCCCCACCACCCCCTGGCAGTTTCTAGATTGTTATGGATCTCAGCCATATTCCTGCATTCATTAGCTCACTGTCTCAATAGTCATTTCCCTATTTTTTCACTTCTGAAATAGCCCATATGCTCAATTTCCTGATGCTCATTGCAGTTTTCAGTTTCTCCCTTTTCTTGAGAAGAGCAACAGAAATATGGCAAATCTCTCATGAACCCACATTTTCTCGTGTCTTTAGCTCAGAAACTTCATTATTCTGCAGAGAAGCAGATTGCAAACATTGCAGCGTTGAACAGGATTGAAATATGACATTTGCTCTTATTGATCCGTTGCTTATTTGGTGCAGAAATAATCCTTTACGCTGATTTCTTTCTTTATGCCCTGCTGCCTTTCTGTGGACTGGCTACTTCCCTTGAGTGTGTATAGCTCCCAGCCTTCTCAGCACTGTTAGCTCCGATAATACCCCTTCCTTCCAAGGTTTCTACATGGTTCAGGTGGGGTAGTAGTTATATACCAATCATGTGTAAGGATTATTATTTAACATTTTTAATAAATAAGAAAAGGAAACGGACTGATGCAAAGTAGGAAGACAAGTAAGATGAATGGGTTGGATTGGCCAGGTATCAGACCATTGAGATTTCATAGGTAGCTTTCTGATCAGATAGTCTGGAGAATAAATAAGAAGAGTGGTAGCCTTGTCTGAATTCTGTACATATATGGGAGATAAAATAATGACACATGGATTAGTTATAAATCACCTCTCTTTTGGAAGCTGTAAGCATGTAGCTGTAGAGAGTAAGCATTTTAGTTTTCAAAATAGCAATTCATGACTTTCCATAGCCTCTTCTTGAAGTGAGTATCTGGCTAGTTGGGTGGTGATGGAAATATAGGATACGCTAAAAGCTACAAAATTCCTGTGGCAGTTCTGGGAAGAGGTCCTTTAGATTCCAAGGCTGTGCATTATTCTCAGTTACCAATGGCTCCCTAATAGCTAGATGTGGGTTAGGGCAATTTAGTTATCAAAGTCTTCATTCACTCATTCTTGTATCCATTTAATCATTTAATCAATGAATATCAGATAGAACTGCGTCAGACCATGATTTTACCACTTCCCGTCTCTGTGACATTAGGTGTGATTATTAATCTCACTGGTTTTCAGTGGCTTCATGTTTAAGTTCGAGCAAGTAACTCATCAGGTCTGTAGAAGATCAATGAGGTACCATATATAAAGCTCTTAGAATGCTGACCTGTAGGAGGTGCTCAAGAGATGGCAGCTGAAAAGAAAGCCTCTTACATTTTCAGAGAGTGCATGGAGTGACATGTTTTGGTGTTGGGTGTGACTGCCTGTGTGCAATTTTAATAGTGGCATTTTAAAATTTTATCATAAGATTTAAAAATTCTGAGGAATCGAATTTTGTCCTTGTTTTTACTATATTAGACAAAAAAGATTAAGGGAAACAGTAGCTTTCCTTTTAATAGATCTACTAACAGAGAGGAAAGCAAGCACTGAGATTTGTTTGGAATGTAAAATAATGGGAAGTGCATAGGCAAATGCTTGGCAGAGGAAAGCGTGTTTTTTTTCCTCAATAAGATAACTTAGAGGATTCAAAAAGTAGACAAGGGGCTCACGTTTGTGGAGAGTTGGAAAGAATATCTCATATAATGAATCAGGAATTGTGGGCTGAGTGTCTGTGACTCTCTGCGCCACATTTGTGACATGGAGAGAGTTTTGCCTCTGAAGATTCTTGTTAGGTGCCAGCTAAAAGCCATGTTTCTCCTCGTACAGTTCCTGTGATATTTTTACAAGTATCACTTTCTTCCTAATATATCAATTCTGTGAGTCTTTGAAATATCTGTTATCTCTAGGTGATGTCTGTTTTCAACCAATTTGAAGATTCTTCTGATTGAGTTTTGCAGGGGGTTTGAAGAAGAAGGGCTTGGACTTAACCCAGGTTAAGACCTCTCTTGCTCAGGTGAGGACGGGTACTAGAAGGGTGGAGGAGAGCTGGAGAGCTGTGTTCCACAGCCCTTTGTGAATCTCAGTCACACCGTGACAGAGCCAAGCCTTCTGCTCAGGGAATGCAGCAATTAACAGATAGAGCAGGTCCCTATGGTCAGGTACACAAGCAAGAGCTAGGTTAAAAGTCTGGAATATTAATATGAAGAAGGAAGATTTTCCAGGAAAAAGTCACTAGGCATGCTCTATCAAACCTCAAAACAACTGTAATAGGTGGAAATAGTAGCATTTCCAAGAATTATTTAGATATTGAAATATCTCTTTGTGGGAGACTGAGTTCCTCACCATGAGAGGTACTGAAGAAAAATGGTTATAGCGGGAACTCACCCATCAGATCATTTTGATCTATTAAGTTTCCCTCTATCTATAGGTTCAATGGTTGTTCAACTGTTTTGTCCATTTGTTTAATCTTCTTCCCATTAGAAAGTTGTTCTCTTGTGTCCTAAGATGTTGCCTTTTTTGGAATTTATGGAAAATTGCAGAAATCCAGAGCATTCATAGGTGGTGGCCAATTACTGTATTACTCTCAGAGAAATATCCTCAGATAACTTTAAAGAATACTCAAAAGTGTATTGGGGGTTTCATTTATTTTAGCATCACTTAGATGTCTCCTACTTCATTTAAGAAAGAGAATGAGAGAGAAAGTGGGGAAGAAAGGCAGGTCATATTTAATTTCCCAATGAAATGAAAAAGAAACAATATATTGAATTTTTTAAAATAAATGTACCACTGAGTTGGGTTGTTATAGTCACTTATAATGCTCATCTTCCCTTATAACTGGCTGACTGTCTAATGGTTCTGAAAAACACCTCCCTCAAGAGTATCATCACCAAACTCTTAGAAACCCTAATATGTCACAATTTTAGCACCCTTCCTCTGCTAGCTTCCAGCTTGAACAGTTTACAGAGCTCTGGTTAATCAACATTGAGCCTTTCAGGGCACCTATGAATCTCGGCAGCCTGGCAGGGGACTAGAATTTAATTAAAAACACAAGCTACATGGGGGACTGTGAGTCTTAGATTCCAGGAGGCAGACAGTCATTGTACAGAAGCTGCGGGTAGGAGGTAAGCAAGGTTGCAAAGTGGACAAGGACCGAGGGAAGGTGATATCCGAAGGCCTAACTAGGGAAGGAAAAAGAGACTGGTGAGATACAGCTGAGCTTTGTCAAAGCCATGGTGTAGAGAAGGGGCTGTGCGTGTGTGTGTGTGCGTGTGTGTGTGTGTGTGTGTGTGTTGTGTGTACACTCACTGGCTTGAAGGTGGCAGCTCTTTCCGCTGATAAAAACTTGATGATGGCAGCAACAAAACTAAGCAGAGCATAATTAAAGAGCAAGGGGGTAGCTAATGAAATGAAAATAACTTTAAAAGGATGAAAAGAAATTGTTGTTAACACACCATGCGGTTAACCTATGAACCCAGCTGCTGCGGAAACATAATAACACAGACTCAGCTCCTGCAATGCAAATAAGCTGCTTCCTGGGTGGAAATAGGGCTCTTTGGGAACAGATTAGCTTTTCTGTCCATGGGGGCATGATTTAACTCACTGGAATAATAATTTGACAAACAGCGCCATTGTGGTCCAAAGGGAACGCAGCTAGTTGCTTTCAGTAGGGCATGTACTGCAAAACCACGAAGAAAAACATTCTTGCACTTTTTTCCTTCTCAGCCTATGAGCAACTTTGAGCCTGCTCACTTGTGAGAGTTCCAGCAGTGGAAAGAAAGCTTGAGGTTTGGTAATGTGTGACTCACACAGAGCAGACTGAGCCTCCTTCACAAAGCTTTTCTCCAGGGGAGGCTGCTTACTGGCTTGGCTCACACTGGGTTTGAGGGTTTTGACCATTCTTTTCAATTTGGTCCATTTATTTCAAGTTAAAAATAAAACAGTTTCTTCTCCTTAGAACTGAGGTAGCTGAGAGTGTGCTGTTGAGGTTTGGTGGACATTTGCATACCAAATTACATATAACCTTTTGTGTATTGCTGATATTAATTCATTTCTCTTCATCATGATGCTGGTAAGCATCTTAGACAGGCAAGGTTGAGGGAATCCTCATCGTTCTGGCTCGTTTGGGATTCCTATTCCCTTATTTCCTTTTTTTTTAAATTGTGTCATCCACTGATTCTCTTCTAAACTCCAGCCATTTTGCAGGAAATTATCTCTTCTATAAATAAGAAATTTAGACCAGAGACAAAAGAAACTCTAACTCTCTACTTGCAGTTATTGCTAAATGTTCGAACCTTATGTTCAAAGCTCTCAATACTTGTATCCCTGGCTATTGGAGTTCCTGATCTGTCCTTGCATTGATGTACTTGGACCTGCAGATGCTTGAATTGAAAGAGACTAACTCTCTTTTGGTACACGCTCTGCACAACACCACTGCATAAACTGTCTCCCTGCTGTAAAGGGCAGAAATAGGAGAAGTTCTTTACACCAGCTTGGCTTTTGCCAAAGAAAGAACACTAACCAAAAAGATCTCTAGCATGCTAGTGTTGTCCATTCACTGGTCCTTTATTTACTGAGTGCCTACTGTGTTTCTGGGAGGGTTCTAAAGGGAAAAACTCAAGATAAGGTCTTTGTTTCCATGTATGGCCTATTCAAGTGAGAAGAGGCAGGTGGTACTCGAAGAGGTAAATTGTGAATCAATTGCCAATGACAATAAGTGCTGGAGGGGAAAGGATCAGAGCAAGAGCAGGGGTAGTTTTTTAGTGGTTGGAAAGAAGAGACATCTCACTTGAAATCTGAGAGATGAGACGAGGCCCAGAAGATTGGAGTTCAGGACAAAGGGAGCAGAAAGCTCCAAAGATGGAAAGAAGGAGGCCAGAGTGGCCAGAGCAAAGAGAGAAGTGCCACCCTAGGAGGGAAGCAGAGGCTGGCTCCTGAAGGATGTGGTTGTTCACTGGTAACAATCACTGAGAGTTCCCCTTACGTTTTATAAAACCCCACATAATAATAAAAAAATATACCTCTATTTTTCCTATCTTTGCCTAAGACCTGTATTAAATTATAATCAAAATTATAAATTTATTAGGTTCATTGCATGTTCTAGTCACAATGTCAAGTACATTATAATCAGCCCACCAGGTTCATGGGTTTTGCATCCATGGATTCAACCCAAAGCAGATCAAAATGTTTGAAAAAAAAAGTTACACTTGTGTTGACATGCACAATGTAGCTAAATCTACCATGGTTTGATATTTGTATCTGTGGTGGACATGTACAGACTTTTTTATTCTTCATTATTCCCCAAGCAATACAGTATAGCAACTATTTATACAGCATTTACATTGTATCAGGTAAGGTGATTTAAAGTATACGGGGGGATGCACGTAGACTATATGCAAATACTATGCCATTTTATGTAACAGGCTTGAACATCTGAGACTTTTATTATGCATGGGATCCTGAAACCCCCACAGATACCCCTCAAAGCCTCACAGATACCAAAGAATGTCTGTACAGATTATCTCATTTAATCCTCACACAACTACCAGGTACTGATGGAACCAAGATTTAGAAAAATTAACCAATTTTTCAAGATTTCACACAAATAGTAAGTTGCAAAACCTGCATTAATCTTACATTGGTTTATTTACAAAGCCATAGCCTTATTTCAAAACTACTACATAGCATTACCATTGTGCCCTTACTATATGCCAAGCACTAACCTGGATATTTTACAGATATTACCCCAGCATATAAAATGATACTATGAAGTAGATAATATTCCCATCTATTTGCACATAGGAAAAATGAGAAATAGAACACTCAAAAGGTTTGCTCTGGGTCAAACATTGGTAATCAGCAATGTTGGGATGCAGGGGTAGGTCTAGCTGAGTCTAAAGCCCTGTTTGTCTTCCAGTGTCGTCAATGCCTTAATCTGGAAAGCTGGGTTAGGTTTGCAGGGGAGCCCCCTTGACGAGGGTGGGTTATAGGGGCAGGATTTAAACCACGTTTTGTTTTATTGGAATATAATTTCATATTCCCAGTTGGGTTAAATCTTATCCATTTCTACTTTTCCCCACCAAATACAGGTCTCCACAAACTATTCTTTGGTAAACTGAACTATCAGCTGGGCCCCATGACACTCGTATTACTCTTTCTTGGTTCCAATTATTTTTGCATATGCGTTATCGATTCTACTCACTCCTGTAGGCATACTCATCCCTGAGATCTAGGGCTGTTCCTCCCTCACTTTCGCATCTGTGTAACATCTAGCTGCTTAATGTATCACATAAAATAGGTGCCCAATAAATATTTATCGAAGTAGCTGGTACTTTGGGAAGTATGGGAAATGCCCTATCCCTGATTATATAATTATATATATATATATATATATATATATATATATATACACACACACACACATATATAAAATATATGTAATATTTTATACACACACACTGAAGCATTTGACAAAATTTGTTGAGAAAGCCATGAAGAATATTTATAATGAGTCAGATAATGACATTATCTTTTGAGGTAAAAAAATATATATCAGCAAAAAATGGATGACGACAACACTGTGCCGTTTTCTGCCAACTGATGTTCCTATTGTCCCTAAGAGAAGATCAAACCCATTCTTTGGTAAACCAGTTGGCTGTGTCTTTAACCTCTACTGGTTGAGTTTTGACTACCCAGCTCTAGGAAGTCACCTGGGCCAAACTGGACCACCCATGATGTGATGTGCTCCAGGAAACTCTTCCATCTGAACGTCTTGTGCTCTATTCAATGTCACTTCTGATGTGCTAAGAAATATGCCACACACACACACATACACACACACCCTAACCAAAGTGAAAAAAAAAGCATCTTAGGCTGCCCTTGTACCTGTAACCCTAACCAAAGAACATTATTCTAATTGGGACAAATGCCCTTCACACACACACACAAAGATCTTGTTACAGAAGTAGTACAGAAATAGCAATGATTGGAGGAAGATACAAGGTACAATATGTTCTACTTCAGTCTGGAGAATAAAGAGAAAAAAGAGTGGTCACCCATTGCAATCCCACTGGGTAGCTCACGTTTGCATATTGCGTCCTCTTATGCATATCATGTTGGCTGTGACTGAAACTGATTGATAGGGGAAGACAGGTGTTAGTCCAGGAAGAGAGGGAGAGAGAACAAGAATGAATTGATTTGTACCTACAATCTTTCCAGTCTTGCATTTGACAGGTTACATATGGAAAAATACTCATATGAGCAACTAGGGTTTGATCCAAGTGAAAATAACATCCTTAAATTTGTTACCTCTTTTGATTAAAGCAATTCCTTTTTGTTGTTTGATGTTATGTTGCTTTGGGGAAAATGCATATGCCTGAAGGGAAAGTAGGCCAGTTTCTGCAAAGCATGAAGTCTAAAACACATAAAATTGTTGTGCAGTTTGATTGTGCCCATTTTACAAATAAAGGGATGGAAGCTCAAAGCAATTAAGGGACGTGCCCGTGGCATTCTAACAGTGAGCTGGATGCCCTCCAGGTCTTTCCCTGTCTCTAATGGCCATGCTTTCCTATTTAATACTTTGCTATTTCTGCATACCACAGAGCCAACCAACTTCAGGAGCGCTGGTTTCACATTAAACAAAGTAAGTTGGTAATGAGAGTTAAAAAAACAAACAAACAAAGAGCACTTGCTGGGCATGAAGGCTGCTTTGTGCTTCTTGATCAGGCTTTGTTGGCATGGACGTCAAGGTTCAACCCTTGCCGGCATCCCCAGACCTGGTGGAAGGCAAGAGAAATTGACTTAAGAGTGAATGATCATCCAGTGGGGGTGGGGTTCACCCAGTTCATTAGCTTCCTTGCGATGCCACAGCAAAGTATCACCAACTAGATGGTTTAAGAGAACAGAAACTTTTTATCTCTTAGGTCTAGAGGCTAGAAATCCAAAATCAAGATAGTGCCAAGCTTCTTCTGAAGGTTCCAGGTAGAATCCCTCCTTCCTCTCCCTCACTTTTGGGTAGTTCTTGTCTTGCAGCTGTATCACTCTAGTCACTGCCTCATTCATCACATGGCACTTTACTTATGCCACACGGCATCTCCCTCTGATAACGACACCAGTCATTGGGATCAGAGAACACCCTTCTGACCTTATCTTAATTTGATTACATCTACAGATATCCTGTTTCCAAATAAGGTTGTATTCATAGGTACTGGGGATGAGGATTTGAATGTATCTTTTGAGGGGACCGAATTCAGCCCACAACACAAGTTGTAACTGTGCTTCTTTAGAATTTCAAATGTATCTTTGCTAATATGCTGAGGTGTGGGGAAATCCAAGGATTTCATTTCTCTCACAAGTGGTCCTTGCATGCTCTCTTCCCGTCACATCACACTCTGCTGTCCATTCACCATCAGCTGGGATAATTTCCATTGTCTTGCAGAGTGAAGCCAAAGTCCTTAGTCTTGTAGGCCCCTAACCCAGGCCAGAAAGGCAGACACCCGAGTGCTTTCTCTGAGATTATTTTCAGGTTTTATACCCAGGGAGCAGGAACATCACAGATGTGGCACTTGATCTAGAAATTACCATGAGTATTCCCTAAGGGAAACGTCAGAGCTGTTCAGTGTAAACTGCCTGGGAGCATGGTATCTGGCGTCCTCTGACCACCAATGCAGACGGAGACAGGAGGCACTCCTGGAGCAGGTGCAGCAACACCCCAGGGACCTAGACTCCTCCTTTGGGGCATAAATGGCCAATTTAGCAAAGGCATTTGAGGACCTCGGGTCTGTCCTATTCATTTCACTGCTCAGAAAGGGTAAATGACTCAACTAAACTGCTTATTATCAGGTGGGTGACCAGGACACAGCACATATACATGGCTGTATAGCACATTGATGCCCATTTAAGTGATAAAGCTTGGAGTTTTCTTGGTTTAATAAGTGCCGGGCATGGTATACAAGACATGATAACACAGGCATTGAAGTGCAGACAGGCAGCCTGGGGGGGATTCTGTTTCCTCGCTTTCAAACTGTGGGATTAGGGGCAGGTTTTGCCATCTGTGAAATGACAATAGTAATGACTAGTGTCTACCTCACAGAGTTGATATGGGGGTCAAATGCATATGCATCGAAAGCACTTAAAACATTGCCTTGCAGAGATACAGTGTTAAGACAGAGTTGATACAGTAATTATTATCCTTCACTTCATAATCACAGTGCCCTGACCAAACTATGTTCAGGTCTGGGAGCCCCACTGCATTGTGAGGATGCACTCACGTGCCTGAAACCACAGAGTGGTGGGGGCTACAGTGGAGGAAGGACAGCAAGGGTGTACAGTCACCAAGCAGTGCAGCAGAAATGGAGTCTTCCTGTGGATGCTTTTGGTCATCATCAAAGTCCTAGATTTTCTGGGGGAAAGGATCCTGGGGCTGGCAGCAAACCCGTGGGAGGTAAAGAAAGTAAGATTGATTGATCAGCTCTCCTGTGTCTGTCTGGAACCCCAATTTAGGAAGGTTGTTTTGTTGTAATTACCAAGCCCTAAGGGACTGATGAGGGTTACAGGAAATTTACTTCCATATTGTATATACCCATGTCTCTACACCTGTTTTTCATTTTTGTATGTGTCAGGTATCATCTCCTATTTTGAGTGTATTTGCCTCTGGACAAATGTTTCTCACCTGCCTCTTCCCTAGTTGGTGGCTCTAACACGCCACAAGCCTGAAAAGCATAACTGTGCTTGTTAGGATTACGTGTACATCAAGCCCCATGCCACTTCTCTCCCCTTTTTGTTTCCCTCAGTGAGGCAGTCTTTAAATAGAGGGAAACATTGAACTAGGATTTGTGGAACTCAGATTCAAGTTCTGTTTGTTTTTTCCTACTTGTTTTGTGGTCTCATTCAAGTCTCTTAATTTATTCAGATGAAGCAAAAGCCCGTTTTACAGATGGGGAAACTGACACTCAGGGAAGTATCCAGCTAGAAAAGAGGAGAATAAGAGTTCAGACTCTAGGTCTGTCCAACTCAACACCTACATTCTTTCTGCCTTGTGGCACTCTTTTCGAGTATTGACAATGATTAAAAATATAGGTATTGCAATCTACAGGTATTCATATATTATCAGTAAGTAATCTTGGAATAAAAACAGACTTGTACAACTATGTATTTTAGATAGTCACCACCACCATTCAGGTTTCCTCAAGGGGCTGCACAGTGATGACTCTAAAAATCTCTGTGGTGCATGGGGAGTGGGAAGTGGACAGCATGGTAGAGTTTGGGCTGGGAACAGACTTGGAGCACCGAGCAGCAGGCAGCCCTGCTGTTGGCAGAGGAGCGGAGGAGGCTCTGGCTTACCCATGCCATCATGGCAAAAATAGCATGGAACAGCTGGTGAGCTGTCAGAACGATCTTAAGGAGGCAATGTGAAATGTCTCTGCTTGGTGCTTTAATGGAGAGTTACTTGGACAGAACTGAATCGCCAGGAGAGCAACAAACAAGGTGGTAACACACCCTTCCCTGGCCTTTCATCCATCTGTAGTGCGTTTCTATGCCACAGACCTTCCTCACACACATAGACCCCGCTTGCATCGTCTCCCCGCCACCCACCTAACCCACACCCAGAGATGTGTATGTCCACATCCAAAGAGGTGACAATGAAGAAAACTGCATTTAAACACTTACAGATGTTTCATCGAGAAAAAATTTAAAGAGGCATTGGACAGGTTAGCAATTATGACTTTTTTTGGAAGAGAAACCTTTTTAAGTAGTTGTGGTTGAGTCCTAATATGACTGTGGTAATTTCATGGAGTAATTTAAACCTGTCTCTGAATTAAATTTTTGACTGTAATTAAAATTTTGTCGTGATTGGTGAATTCAGTGAAGCATCAAGGGTAGAAATGCAGCAAGGAAAGAACACATTGATAGAAATGATCGTCTTGAGCAGAGTGTGAAGTGATTTCTGCGGTAGGAGGAGAAATAAATTAAAGACCAACTGCTTGCATCACACTGCAAAGTTGCTTTCTGCTGGGAACAGTTTGGGTAACCTGAAGTAGCTGAAGTCATGAATTTTTTGTGTTATTGGTAGCTAAGGAGAGAGCAGTTGTAGCCAGAGAATCAGGTGGTGTGCTTTTGGATGTGACCTTGAATAGACGCTGCTAACTTTTGGCTTCCAATTCAGATAATAAATCCTTCTACCTCCCTCTCCTTCTCAGGGAAAGATGAATGAATCAGGTGCTTCAGAGACTTCTGAAGAAATGGTTTTAGTAAAAGCAGCAACTGGGCATTTAGATAAAATAGCACAGTAATCCACATAGGGGTATTATTGCATGTATCCATGTTGTTGCCTCTACAGTGTAATTCTTTGGGGTTGGAAGCAAATAGCAATAGTTTGTACCATAGATGCAATCAGAAAACAAAACAAAAAAAAACACAGGGAGAATTTACCTAAGCCAAGGAGTCCAAATTAATTTTATAGAGTAGTGAATTGACTTTTTCCCTTGGATTTTTAATCTTTCCAGTTGGAGGATAGAATTCTTTGCTTTTAATGATACAGGAATGTACTGCAAAGTGTTGTAAAGCATTGCTTATAAGTGGTTTTAAGTGAATAATGATGCTTATATATGGCTATATTTTAGCAATTTTGATATCTGACGTTGACACATTCTTTTGGATTCAAGCAAAAAACATGCATATCAGTATTTGTAGTTAGTATCTTTTTCCAAACTAGCACTGATTAGTCTTCCCATCCTGATGTCCACACTAGCTTGACTGTTACCAAGAAACATGTGTCGAATGTCAATAATAAACAAACCATGTGTTGCCCATGATCTTGGTACCACTTACTACTCCTTCTGCTTGTTTTACAATTTGGCCTTTTTCTTTTTATGCTGATTACCAATAGGATCTTTGCAAAACCCTTAATGTAGTACCAAAATTATCTCCATATATATTTAACTCCTATAAACAAAATGAGTTTTGGCCTTGCTAGGAAATTGAATTTGCTCAAAAAACACACTTTCTTTGAAAGCTCAAGCTTGGCTTTAGTTCAGTCATAGGAAGGTTTTCAGTAATTTATGTTCTGCTTGCCATGGTCCATCCATTTTTAAGATATTTGGAGTAAAAATTGCATTATCATAATATAGATGAAATAGAAATTATCCTGGCCATTGAAGCACCAGCAGCAGAATAGACTGATGGTCCCAAGTATAAAGAGATCTTCTGAGCTCATGTCTCATCCAGAAGACTCTCTCATTGGCTTTAAGGTACGAGAAGGGACTCTACTAGTGACTAAGGGAAGCTGAACAAACAGGTAACTTCTAAATGATTAGCGTCTGTTTAGAAAGGACTATGACACCAAAATTTTGCAAGTTCAAAGGTTTAAGTTACATGCAAAGGAGGAATGTAACTTGGTACTTTCTTCTCTAATATGTGTGGAGTTAAAAAACAAAAAAGCTGTATGGCCATTTTCTTGCATTCGGATCACAATTTCAAAGTCAGTGCCAATCAGAAAAAGTCTTTGAGCCTTTTGCTTCCTGAAGCTGAGTATATCAGTCCTTGCTTGATAATGCTGCATAGCTAAACCACAACAGAATTCAGTGACTTCTAACGTCATGTATTGATCCCCACACTCCACAGGCCTGCAGACTGAGTGAAGTTGATTTCTTCTCAGCTGGGCTCAGCATGGCAGCTCTTCTTTGGGCTGCAGGTGAGCTGGGATGAGCTCCAGGCTGAAGTTAGGGTCGGGTCTCTCCTATGTGCTGTGATTCCAGGGCTCAGGCTGAAGGGCCATTGGCTCCCTGCAGCATACCCTTTTCCTGGTACATTCTAGAGCACAAAAGGGCAACCAGGACTACAGAAATGTGGTTAAAGCTTCTGCTTGCATCACACCCACTTCTGTTCTATTGGCCAGACAGGTTGTGTTGCAATGCTGTAGTCATGGTCTGTGAGACTTTTTTTTTCTTCCTTACAGTGGAAAGATGCTGCAAAATTACACAATGTTCCAGTGAGTGAAGAAGTGGGGAGATAATTTAGTTTACAACATGACCAACCCTAATGACCTATTTGGTTATACTTGATAACAAAGATTAGACTCTTGTAGATGGATAGGAGATCAGAAGTCATCCAGTTTAAACCCCCTCTGAATGCAGGAATTCTCTCCACAGCAGTCCTGCCGGATGCCTTTTCAGTGGCTGCTTGAGTTTTCCCGATTGTTTTTCCATGAATTTGCAAGACAGCCTCCTTTACCGTAGGAAAATTCTAAGGGTGAAGAAAAACTCTTATTTTTATTCAGCATTTGTCTCCCTCTACATTGTTCCCACTCCTCAGAAGTCTAAGCTCAGGAACAAATGTGAATATGTACCTCTTTCTTCATGGGATAGTTCTTTATAATGACAGCTTGCCCTTTTCTCTCACAAGGTATTGGCTTTTCTAGTTTCCGTAACCATTCCTCAAATGACATGAAAGCATTTCCCCAAATTTCACCATTCTCGCCATGCTTCTATGGACTGTCATTAAAGCCCATTGATGACCCTATTAAGGCAGAGTGTTTATTAGCGAGCAGAGTGCTCTGCCCTTCGCCCAACTCATGCTGGGCACAGGGAGATCATTACTGTCTCCAACAGCAACCCTGTTCTATCCATGCATCCAGTTTACCTGGACTATTATTTTTTTAATACAGATTCTATCCCACTTCCAGATCCTGTTGAGCTCCTGGTCATCTACCACCTTCATCTCTTCTTCCTGAACTCCATTTTGGCTGAATCATCCCAATCTTATACCTTTGTAACTGTTTAGTTTATGTGAATGAATCGATACGTATCTTAGTTAACTTTTATTGTGTTTTATTCCCTGTTTGATGCTTCATTGTGATTTTTACACTCTGTCCACATCATTCTCTTAATCTTCCCATTTGGTCAATGGAGTCTCAAGAGAACGAGATTAGTTTGGTGTGACTGTTGTTCTTATTGAAGCTGTGCTAGCTCATTGCATTTTCTTGTAGTTTCTAAAGCCCAGAGGTCACAAAGTCAAATGCCTATAAAGGCCCAGCAGGTAGTAAATATTTAGATCAGAGGCTGATAGTAAATATTTAGATCCAAAGTCTTTTTTGTGAACAGGAGTATCCTTCCTTCACCTATTCATCTTTGCCAGCTGAACAAAATCCTTTTGTGAGCCAATTTCATCTGCCGTTTTATTTTATTATTCCTCTTCTAAGTAAGTTAACCAGTCTATTACTTGTGGGAATGTATGTCCTGCTCCATTTTGAAAACACGGACATACTGGTACATCTCCTACCGCAGCTTCTTTTTTATTGTTCTTGTTCAAGTACAGTTGTCTGCCTTTTCCATCCACCACTCCGCCCCACCCCGGCCATCCCCACCTCCCTCCCCTGATTCCACTCCCCTTGATTTTGTCCATGTGTCCTTGGTAGATGTTCCTGAAAACCCTTCCCGCTCTCCCCTCTATTATCCCCTCCCACCTTCTCTCTGTGTACTCTCAGTTTGCTCTTAATTTCAATGTCTCTGGTTATATTTTGCTTGCTTGTTCGTTTTATATGGGACCATGAAGGTCCCAGTTTAGTCGCAAGTCAATTTGAAAATCTCCTCTGCAATGTCTCTAACAAACGATTGTATAGATTTTTTAAAAATTTTACATCTATCTTGTTAGGATGATCTCACTACTTCACAGTGCAGCTGCTACTATGCCTCCTTCCTTTGTTGTTTTAGAGGAAAAATTGGCTTGCACTCTTTTCACAGTTGAATCTACCTGTGTCCTTGGCCTCCTGCTCTTTGGCTCTTCTGGGATTCCGTGCCATCTGCTACCTCATCCCTGTTTTATCTGTTGTACTTCCCCTCCTCTACCTCTTCCCCGTCTGTTCTCAACCTGGTCAAATGTATCTAAAATAATTTTCTTGTCATTTCATTCAATGGCTTCCCAATACCAACTTGAAGAGAGTTTAAGTTCTTAATACAACATTCAAAGCCATGTTTTGATATGGTCTCAACCTACCTTTAAATTCAGCAAAGCTCATTTCTCTCTAGTGTATATACTATGTTCTGGCCAAACTTATCCATTGATCGTACTTCGTGTTTATCTTAATCTTTGCTTTTGGCCCCACTAGTCTCATTGCTTTTAATGCTATTTCATCAATCTTATTTTTACTCCTTTCATTTGTTGAAATCCCCAATGTCCTTCACAGCCTAATCTATGAGTCTCCCCTTTCATGAAGCCTTCTTTGCTCTCCCTAGCTGAATAATGATTTCCATTGAAATCCTATTGAATTTTGTTTATGTGTTATTGTCTTTGCCACTTTCTATATTTTACAGCTTTTTTGTTCATGTCTTATCTCATCTACTAAATTGTGAAGTGGTTGAAAACCTATACTATTTCCTTTATATCTTTAGGATCTAGCACAATTCGTTGTAGTATATACTCAATAAATGCTTATTGGTTGATAAAATAATTCTGAGATACATTAATAATGATCATTCTAAGTGTTTTTCAAAATCACACTCAGTTCTCTATATTTTGGGACAGCTGCTCTTGAGATTGATATAAACCAAATTTTCTCTCTATAAAACAAAAGAAAAGCGCCTTTATTTTTTATCTTGTCTGTTACAGATATTGCACTAGGTTTCTTTCAGAAATATTACATATATGTTGTTACTTTATATCTTCCTAAAGATCCTGTTTGGCAGATTTGGGTTGTTATCTAGATGAAGAAACAGACTAAAACATGTAAATACAGTATTGCTTATTTCAGAACTGGATGTGGAGTCTCCTGGGAGGGCAAGGTTGAAGGATGCATGAGCTGAAGAGAGCAGAGAACTGGATACAAAGATGCTGGAGTCTGTTTTTTATTATTCTGTTTTTTACATACCATGTGACTTAGAGAAATTTATCTTTGGCTTTTCTATTTGTAAATCTTAGATTGGTACACAACTGTGCAAACCATGTGTCCCCTTCCTTACCTCCCTCCAAGAGATTAATGAGATGATTTCTAAGGAGCACTTTGATTTTATCTGATAAAAGAAATAGATAAGTGTGAAGTGAAGCATTTCCTGCTTCTATTGAAGTTTTAAAGAGGGTGAAAACAGCCTTTTAAAAATTATCACAGTAAAAGCTAGGGAAAGAAAGAGCCATGTGCATTTAAAGTCAAATCAACAATTAATGTAGAGCACCTAATGATCTTCGGATGTGTAGTGTGCATAATAATTCACCAGGCATTTTTACATATATTATGTCAGTTGGTTCTTATAACTACTTTCTATAGTGCATGGGATAAGTGCTTTCATTGCCATTTAAAAGATAAGGAAGCTAATACTCAGAGAAGACCAATACTTGTATGTTACTTGATTCCTATGGAACAGTCCAGGGTTAAACTCGGTCTGTGTTCCAAACCCAAGTTAGTGATCTTGCATCTGTTGACATGACAGCATTCAAACTGAACTACCTATATTCTGTCAATGTTCAGTGTGAAATTTAAACCATTCCATTATAAAGCCTTCTCATATCACTCTCCCTCAAAGTCACTCTCTTTCCACATTTCTTCCTGTCCCTCAGTAGATCACAAGAGATCTGTTGAGTTGGGAAAATTCCCAGATCTTCCTGTCAGGTGGTTCGCTAGAAGCCTGAGGTGGGTTCCCTGTATTCTCTTCTTCTTTATAGCAGGCCCTTAAAATTCATTCCATTCTCCTGGATACTTCTCACCATCCATCCCATCCTTGGGACTCAAAATCAGCACAAGGAATATTTGAAAGGTAAATGGTTCTGTTCATTTTGGAAACAATGCCTAACACCAATATCACATACACAGTAGGCACTCAGTACAGACTTGCTGAATGAATGGCTAGACTAATCAATGATTTTGGGTGGGGCAGAAGTACAGAAAGTTTGGAGAGACTACTGTCAACTAATTGTTGCTTCTGATAATAGAAGATCTGAGGTCCAGACTGAAAAGCTGGAAATTTGCCCAGCTGGCAACAATAGAATTACTGGCACCAAGAAATAGTTTTGCCACGTTTTCTACTTTTAGGGCAGATTCCACCTTTTTTTTTTTGGTCTTTTCAACTCCACTGGGACCACCTCCCACTAGTGCCACTTTGCCGGAGACTTTTGATATGTAAGACAAACAAAAAACCCAAGTGAATTGGGGAAGCCTGTTAAAAGCACTGATTTCTGTGATGTCTCAGTTTGTTAACTAAATTGCAGGTTGTATCGCTTGACCAGAGACAACTGACAGGCAACTCTGCCTGAACAAGTGGCATCTCAAAAATGACACATATACTTTCATTTCATTAGAAGTGGTGGGTATCATTATTGCCTAGGCCATCACAGTAAATATGGTGATTAAATGCATCTCCTGGAATTTAAGGCTGACAGCATATATAGTTGGGCTGTGCTAGATAATCCAGGCTGGTGCCCTGATGTAAATGACAGAAAAGCAGATCTCTGGGTCCCTTAAGAAGGAAGCAGAAGTTCGTGATGTAAAGGAAGTTCCAGGGGCCTGCTGAAAATCTTACCAATTAGGATCGTAATTTCTTGGCTTGTAAATGATATTTAACATTCTTCTCTCTGATATTTTTTCTGGCACTGCAGTGTGCAAAACTCCAGGACATCTGGATCCAACAGCTGCATATTGCTAAGATTTTAGCAGTCAGCAGAAACAGTGGTAGTTGTTAGCTGGTTAATAAGAGGCAGCTTCGTCATGACCATAAAGTGAACATTCTGAAATTCCCAAACGTGTACTGAACCCCAAATAACAGACCCTCTTTCAGGGCATGAGGATTGGCTCTATAGCCCCTCTTAAGGGTCCATCTGAATTGGTAGGGTTGCTTGGAGAGGGTTTGTTTGGGCTTCTGGTATGTTAGGAAAGGGATGGTCCCCCATCTGTTTTATGCAATGAAGCAACTGTTGTTCCTGGAAGAAAATACTGGGGTGACATGCCTTGTGCCTTCTCTCCCATCCCTTATCTAGTTGGTTGGGTTGGCTGTTGGGCCTGCACATGTATGGTGAGACCACTTCTTCCTCTTCATCCTATTCAGAGGACTCTTTTCCCTGTGTTGGGGATATACAGGCTGGTTTAATGTTTGCAGGGGGCAATGGGAGAAGGGATCAGGACTAGAAATATAAATAGGAAGTCTGTTATGTGGGCAGGTCCACATCTCCTCCCAGACCCATTCCCCAGGTCAGCTCCACAAGCAATCAAGTTAGCTGGTTCTTTAGCCTGTGTCTGTTTCTCAATTGGCTTGAAATTCAGAATGGAGAGAGCTATGATTTATTGCCCATTTAAACCAAAACATTACAGTAGAATAGCAATTCTGTTTTTCTAGCTGTTATATGGCAATGAACATTTTTTATTTATTTGGCAAGAGTGTTATATAACTAAAATAATTTTTTTTCAATATCATGGTCTGCTCAAAATTAAATGGTGGTTCTAGAGCAGTGGCCTACGTTAAATTTTTGTTGATGGTTATAGCCACACAGATATATGAACTCGCAGAACTGAAAGTGTGTTTGCATAAAATTTATATGTACCTTTCTGTGTTGATGGTCTGCTCTTAGGCAACTTTCAATAATGAATTTTATTATCATTACATTTGCCAGCATTTATTAGTCCTATTGTTTATTGGCTAATGTACAATTCCTACTGTTGTGTTTCTAAGTCAAGGTGAAGGTAGATACCACCCTTCAAAGTTCAGAGGAAGTCTGTTTTGTTTAGATCAGACCTTTGGACCTTCACAGGAGGCTGCCTAACAGTGATCGATTTTGTTGTTGAGATTCAGTCCACGGAAAATACATTAAAACCTTAAGCTGAGCCACCTCTCTGAAGCAGCAGTGAGGTCGTTACAATTTGGCCAGCACTTCAGATGTCTGCGTGTAACCCAACCCTGCAAAGGGGACAGGATCTAAAATGCCTTGAGCGTCTTCTGTCACGTGCCAGGTGCCAGCCTAATTAGTTTTATCCTCATAATCAGCTTTTGTGGTAGATCTTATCTTCCCAGCTTTAAAGATGATAAAATTGAGGTTTCGAAAGTTTAAATAATTTGGTCAAAAAACACATAGTAAGTGATGGAGTTAAGATCCAAAGACAGATCTGTCTTATTCAAAAGCCCATGATTGTTACCATCAGGCAGTCAAAAAAACAGAAAAGTCTGCATGGGGCAGGATGATAGTAAAAGTGATCAAAATAGAATAGAGTGTGCGAAAAATTGTTTTTTTACCTTATGTTTTCTTGAATACCGTGGTTCTTTTCATGTATCTCTTATTGAGATTTAGAAAAGTTACTGGTCATATGGCTATGAAAGTATTTCCATTTCCTCTTTGCCCTACTATAAACAACAACAACAACAATAAAGAGTAGGGAACGTGATCCTTTGCATCTGATAGACCACTGGGAGTGGTGGGGACTGGCGACTTGGAAAACGTGTGCCTCTCTCCCCAGTCAGTTCTGATCTTTGCCTTTTCAAAATGCACCCCAGGGTCAATAAGTCTCACCATTTTCAAAAGAACTTAGAAATCTAACTATTCTTGAGAGCCCTTCTGATTTTTAAAAGTTGAAAACGAATCCACACGTAAAAAAAATACTATTACTCTTCTTAAAAGATAAAAGAGTATACAATCTGAGGGCCTGAACTAGCCTGTAGTTTCTGAGTTTGTAATCTCTGTGTGACACAATGTAGCTGGTAAGTATTACTGGAGAAAAATAACCAATAGACAGAAACCACACCCCAAACAAGTTTCACTGTCCTTCCAAGAAGTGTGTCCCCCAGATTCAGTACCTGTGCCCCTCCGAGTCCTCACTCCACTCTTCCCCAGAGGTAGACATGATACCTGTGTGCCACACACACTCGAGTCTCAGATGCCCTGGGTACTTGCTTCTGTGTGTTCCTTGGAGAGGCCTGGATGTCTGGTGAGCAGAGGTGGTATAGCTCCTCAGCAGTCATCCTTTGGCTATTTAATCAGAAATGCATCCAGCTCTCTGATAAAGAAGGTATCTCTGCTTGTGACTAGATTACCAAGGTTTTTGCCTGCAGAAATTTTCTTAAAGTCAGTTCAAGGTAGAATGGCAAGAAATACAGGGTGGGGCAAAAGTAGGTTTATAGCTGTTTATATGCAAAATAATATAATAATAAATAAATAATAATACAGGAATAAACTCTGTGTTTCATGTGGTCACAACTGTAAACTATTTTTATCTGACCCTGTACTTCTATGTTTAAAGTCTGGGAAATTGGTTTTTTTGTAAGCTTTTAGATGAGAGATGGTAGATAGGTTTAGTTATACTCAGCTAATCCCTTGTCTGTAACCCTATTAGTACTTCTTTCTCTCCTTTAACTGTTTCCTTTCTTCTGACCTTAGTCACTACTTTCAATGACTTGCATGTATCACTGGGAGTGCACGTGACTAGGCGGTAACAGGAAGCTAACTATTCGGTGCTGAAACATGGGTGCTCTAGCATCGCCAGGAGGATGGCTTCCCTGACGGCCCCTGAACCCCTGGGCCAGGACCAGGTGTAAGTGCAGCACAAATCCTTGCCCTTGTAAACAGCTAAAGCTCTGCTGCTGGGAGAGAGATACCTACAGAAGAAAGCAAGGGAGTTAACGGCAGGGCCCGCTTGGGAAATAAAGGATTTTATTTCTATTTATTTTGAGCCTCTAGTTTTCTAAGTTCCATAAATGTAATTGTGCCATCAGCAAGGAAACATTTGCCCTGAGATTTGAGGAGGGTCCTCTGGGCAAGAGAGAAAATATTCTCTAAGATTTAGCATGTTTAGGAACCTTGAAAATGTTTTCTTTTTGTTTGTATATAGTGGGCCCTGAAAGTCTACCTTAACATTCAAAGGTTTTTGTCTTGACAAAATTAGGGATGTTTTAGAAAGCAGACTAACTGGTTGATATTCTAAGAAAAAAAAAAGTTATGCTAAGTATTTCCTCTTTTTCCCTTTTAGTGATTGAATTTCATTGTCTTTCAACTTTCTAAACTTCCCCCATTCCTTCTTATGTCCTCATCTGCATCTACCTAAATAAATCTTATCTAATTGCACTTTTTTCCCTCCATGGGCCTAATTTTCCCCAATAGGGCATTTTCTGTCCTGAACGGAATGTGAGAAATCCTCTACCTCCAGTCACTTGGACAATTGGCAAGAACTGAGTGTGGATGTCTATTTGGAAATATTAAATGAGAATATTCTTTATTTAAATTACAGAACTGTGTGCTCATTTCTGTTTGTCTTTTATCTCCATTTGTTGTACAGTGACTTCTTCAGTGCCTCGTATTTTTCAGATTGCTGTCACAAACAGTTCTTGGTTTACCCTCATCGTCACCCAGCAAGCTCATGAATGCGATCCTTGTCTTACACACAAGGAAACTCTGCCCAGCGTACTTGTGACTTGTCTCAAGTCAGTGTTCAGTGCTATTGTCCTTTTCACAATACCCTTCTTGAGTGCAACAATGCTGAATATATTTTCTATCCTCTGATGGACCCAATAAAGTGCCTTATGCAGAGTGTAGGATCAGTAGACACTTGACTGCAAAATTCTATGACTTGACTCAGAGTTAATGCAGCTCTGATTTGGAGAAACAAAAGTATTGTTTTAAGGCTATAACTGTGTGCAAAGATCCTGAATTTGGCAAGTCTAGTACAAATTAAAAATGGATAGTGGTTGCAGTACACGCTACACAGAGGTGGACCAAAAAGACATTGAAGAGGGGATGATTTCCCAAAAGACAGACCTTGAGCCAATAATCATGGCACTGAGGGGTATAGAAGAAGGTAGGAAAATGTAATGGATTGTCCTGAAAGTCTGTTATCTTGGATACTTCAAGGGTTGAGTTGGTGTTTAACAAGAGTCAAATGGTTCAAGGAACTGGTATTGGGATGGAGTGGTGTTCAACTCCAGACTTCAGTTTGAATCTATACCAAATAAAGCAACAGGGTGGACTGTGGGCTTCGGTAATGGGACACTGAACCTCTCACCCCCAGGTCTGCAGGACAAGTTCTCCTCAGGCCACATAGGCCTGTTGTGTATCCTGAAGACTGTTAAGTAGACTGTGTGAAATAAATAATTGGCATGAGCCCCTGAGATATGGTCATCATTCACATTTTCAAAGCATGCTACCAAAACAAAATCCAAGCAAAAATTGAAAAGGAGAAAATGAACCATGGATGGAAATGTTGCACTCTGCTCTAATGTGTGGCTTGCTGAGAAATGCCACTGTGTCAGGAGCTCAGCTGAACATTTATTGAACCACCTCGGTAGTTCAATAGATGGAAAATGAAATATATAGAAATATATTTCTAATGAAATATATAGAAAATGAAAATGCATTTTCTGCTTTCACGATGCTTATGGTCTGATTGAGGAAGAGAATTATTCCATTTAAAAAGTAAAATGAATAAACCACCCAAAATTGATTTCATTGTTAAATAGGTGCTTGGGAGATTGTGGGATAAATGGGGTCTAGATCTAGTTAATTCAGGATGGCTCTGGGAGGACATGCATGTGGAGTTGTATTCAGTTCTGACTACATATGCACATTGGCTAGGAAAGGTGGACTCTCTAGCAAAATGAAGTCTCTTCATGACATAGGAAAGGACACCTCTTTCAGCTTTGAGCTGAGCCAGGCCTAGGAGAGCAGTCCTATCTTTGGGTCAATTCTGGATCAGTGGTGCCCTAATTACCAATCAGTTGCATTCCCTGGTGCTCATGTTGACTCTGGATCATCCTGGTGTTTCATGCACCCTGGAATCTACAGCTTGTTCTGAGTCAGGTCTGTGATCGATTCACATTCCTTTCTGTGGAAGTCAAGTCTCAGGGTTTCTACTGGTTGTTCTGGTTCTGTCCATGTGCTGAATTAGAACTTGACTACAGATGCCTTTTGGTAGACACAGAAAGGCCTACATTCTCGTAAGCCAGCATCATTTTACTTAAACAAAGAAACTAGCTTTTGGGTATGTTAAGTTTTAAGGCCTCATTCACACACACAGGTTAACACACACATAACAACTCTCTAACATTTTATTCCTTAGACTTTAGGATAAAGTCTTTTAACATCTTTATATCAATAATAAAGTTGTAGTGCACCCAAAAAGAAGAGAGAGAAGAATGTTTATGCCTTTTGAATGTCACAAAGTGAACACTTCTTATTGTGTGTGGATTTATGGTAAACTCCATGGATAGTCTGTGTGTCTAAAGCTGTTGCTGGCCCCTGGATGGCTCACATATCGTAGAGGAGTGATGACTTTCTAGTTTTTCAGGGTTATTTCCCCCATTTGGCTGAAATTTACTCACTTTACATTTTGGCACGTATACTAAATTCAGCTAAACTGAGATGTGTTCCCTAATGATCCTATCAAAAGAGCTTGCATCTTTGAAATAATCCTCAGTGGTGGTATGTTGGATGCCTTTCCAAAGGCATGAGTCAGCTCCCTGTGACATGTTTTCAAGTCTCCCATTTGGGTTACTTTTACTAAACTTACTTGGGACCCAAGGAAAGAATTCTTCTTTCCGTATTTCTGCTCAGGTGGCCAGATTACTCTCTCCTACGGTGGCTGTGATGCCAGCCTGGAGGCCAGCAGACCTGCTTCTCCTGATGTACTGCAGTGGTTTAAATTTAACTTTTTTCCTCCTCTGTTGCTTTTGGTGGTTGGCGTAGGTCAGAATCAACCTTTTGAATTAGAAATGATACAATCCAAGAGAAAATGTTACAGTGGCGATAGTAGACAAAGAGGAGGACCATACACTGTCACCTGGATAAAATACCTAGCTGCAGCATTATCTGCAGGACACACACACACTGGCATCCCCGTGTGCAGACAGCCACTGCTGATATATGGGAGCCTGCTGGCCATTTGGTTTACAATAACTAGGAAGGGAAAAATGAGCCCCTATTTCAGTGTGTTTGTCCTAAGATGATGACACAGTAGAATCTCTCGCAGGTAAACCAAGAGAGCTCAGTTAATCACCATTCATCACTCAAGGGACTCCTGTGTCCTGCAGATGCATGGGAGCCCTGAAGACTAAGATATTCATTGGGTTGCAATGCTATTCTCTCCCCTCACTCCATCTAATGTAATAACTGCAGCCCTGGCCTCAGAGTGATATGTGCTGGCTTTTAGAGTCCCAAGCCTTTAGCGTGCACATGATTCACTCCACAGAACTAAACAAATTTTCGGAAAGAAATGTCATATCATTATAATTTTAATAACTTTACAACTTCGCTCCATCTCCTCCATTACGAGACTATTCCTAGCTACCGTCGTCTTTTGCCAGAAGCCTCTAATTTATTTCTCCATATCCGCAGCTGCTCACCTTCAAACAGTGTTATGTTGAATTGATTTTAGTATCTAAACCACCCTTAATGGAGTCTGAGATAGATTAGTCCATGCCTAAATTGGGTGCATTTTTCTACATTTTGTCTTAGCTTCTTAGAAGTGTGCTGCCTTGACCAGGTCATAGTTGAAGAAGCAGATATAGGCTCCATTCCCAGTTGACCTTCCCACCCGTAAGTCAATAATTCTGAATGCTTAAACACACGCTATTGGTCAAAAAACTGGGAAAACAATGGCTATCCTTAAAGTATGCAAGGTTCTGTAACAGGGGTCAGCAAAATTTTTCTCTAATAGGCCAGAGAGTAAATATTTCAGGTTTGCAGGCCACATGATTTCTGTTGCAACTACTAAACTTTGTTGTTGTAATGCAAAAGCAGCCAAAGACAATATGTAAATGACTGAGCACAGCTGTGTCCCAATAAAACTTTATTTACATAAACAGGCAACAGCCAGATTTGGCTCACAGTTTGCTGATTCCTGCTTCTGGCCAATCTGCCTCCTACAACTTTTGCATACCCGATCTGCAAAGACACCATAAAAAAATGCAATATTCTACATCAGATTTTCTGACAATCACAAGAACAGAACCTCCCAATTCTGAAGTGTATATACTAAATCTCTTTCTTAAAGCTAGAAAATGATAGAGCGGTTAGCCTGGGGATTCATCTATGGGAGTGACTGAAGATGGCTTTATTAAGCCTAGAATTCTTGGTTGATACTTATTATTCACATAGGTCCATTCACCTTGCAGCCACGATGTTAGCTCAGTCTGTCACTCGAAAAACAGGTAAGCAATAAAGGACTTTGGGGAATTGCTAAAGCTTCCTTGCGACTACAGAATAGGTCTTGAAAGGTTACTGGCTGTTTACTGGTCTACTTTCTACCTGCTGTGCATCCTCGGGCGAGACACTCTAGTTGTAAGAGAGGGAGTTTCTCCCCTGAAGCCCACTCAGGACTGATCAGACACCTTTGTGGAAACTGATTAGTCTACAGTGAAGGATCAAGGGCCTGAACTGGAGTTGGGACTATCAGCTCATGCCATCGTGCCAGCAAAGATGTACTGGGGGACTGACTTTCTTAAGGACGAGGAGCAATTACTTAAAAGAGAAGGGGTTATGAGGACCAGATAGGGAAAATAACAGGACATGTACTTTAGACCTATCACTTGCTGGCTGTGTGAGCTTGCGTTCTACGTTTACATCTATAAAATGGGCCCTCGAGCACAGCATAGAGTAGGAGGAGGGGCTACAGATGATCTACACGTGTTCACTTCTCACCTTGTTCTTTGAGAGCCAGCACACAATCTTAGATAAAATATATAAAAATGTGCAGGTGTGTACAAACTGCATGCTCACAAACTGCATGGTATGCATAGGTGTATTGTTTGTGTGTTGCGTGCACGCATATGTGCATATGGGAGGAGTAATGTAGGGAATAAGTTAAACTATATAGGTAAATATTTGTAGAAAAGATTCTATCATGCAGTGCATGCTTTATGGATATTTGTTCAGTGACTGAAATTTTGTACTTCCTCGTGCAAAGGTTCTCGCTAGTGGCACTGTTGGTATTGTGGGCCAGATATTTCTTTGTCGTGTGTCATTGGATATTAAGCTGCATTCCCATCCTAGCCTGTACTCATTAGATGCCAGTAGCACCCCACCCACAGCTGTGACAACCAAAAATATCTCCAGACACTGCCAAATGTCTTTGGGCACAAAATCACCTCCAGTTGAAATCACTACCCTGGTAGAACCAAAACATTACTCGAAGGAAATGATTCCAGACTTTTGCAAGCACCTGGAAAGCTTCTGTGAATACAGATCATTGGGCCCCACTCCAGAGTTTCTGATGCAGAGGGTCTGGCACTAGACCCCAGAATGTGCATTTCTAGCACCTTCCCAGGTGCTGCTGCTGCTGGTGGTCCCAGGCCCACACGTGGTAAGCATGTAGGTAAGACGTAAGAGGTTCTGGAACAATTCTAGGTGATTTAAAATGTGTTTCCTAATTTTGAGGATTATGATTACTGTAAGCACAGGGTTTAAGGTCTGTTTATGAAGGCCATCAGGTAGTTTTCTCACAGCTGTGGTAGAGATGTGAGGGGAAAGCAAGGCGTTTATGGGAGATGTTCGGTCTGCACTGAGTTTCAGTCAGCACTGCCCTGCCAGCTGTCACCTGGATCCTGCCAGGAGACTGCTCCAGGTCTTGGCACAACACTAGGGCTCCTACAGAAATGAACTTTAGTTTTTGCTTTGTAGTCAGACCTCACTACCAAACAAGGCGGTGTGACATCAGGGGCTGGGGAGAGGAGTGAATGTTCGGAGTGGATCTGAAGGACATGACGGCTCAGGATGTGAGTTTGTGACCAGCGATTTTCAGAGCGGTGGCTCTGACTTGCACCTTATTTATTTGCACCAGCTGTCTTGTCCTTCCCTGATTCTCTCCTTTAGGTCAGAGTTCCTGTTGTCCTAAGCTGTCATCCCTGCTTCCTCTCACTCTTTTTTTTTTTCTTTTGCTTGTAGTTAGAGATGAAGCTGTCTTGAGCTATTTATCAGTCTTATCTCTCTTGGCCCTCTGTAAGTATTTCAGACTGTGGATCTAATCCACTTTAATTGATTGACCTCAGGCATCCAGACATCAGCAAAACACCAGGAGAAGCACAGCTGCACTGGGGGAGAGGTGGATGCAGTTTTGCTGGGTGGGTGCAAAGGTCATTGAGACCTGTGCAAATTCAGGAAAACAGAATTAGTTTCCAAGCCATTTAATGTGAATTTTCTAGGGACAATCTATGCAGATTCTGGAGTTGATGATCTTAAATGGGAGACCGTTGTTCCAAATAGAATAGTATTCTGTAGGTCATGTGCAAAATGACTCATCAATCCATATTAAGACAGATGTCTTAATATTTCTCACCCAGTTATGCTTCCAGCATAATCACTATTATCACCCCCCCACCAACATCATTGTTCTACGTTCCTTTTAGAGCACCTCAGAATTTGCCAAGATTTTATTTCTCTTAAGTACCATTTAACACAGGTGTTTTTGCTGTTGTCTTTCTATCGTTTCCTCATTTTTCATACAGATAGCTTGAGATGCAGAGTGTTGAGGGACCCTCACAAGACCACCTGGATGACAAGATGCAGAGCCTTGGCCGGGCTTTGGTCTTCTAATTCTAAATCTTGAAAGCTCCTGGAACCCAGAGCAGAAAAGGCCCCCACCCCCATCCCTAGCCCTTCCCTTCACAGCCATACTCAAGCTCTTCAAGGGAAGGGGACTCGGTCATTGCCATGGGACAGCAGCGAAAGTCCAAACACTCTCTGAGCCCCTCAGCTGGAGACTTGTCAGTCAGCGTGATTTCTGGTGGGCTTATTCACCATCTCAAACTCCTTGAGGCTGAGACCCGATCTCTTATATCTCTTGAATCCTTTAATAGTGCGTACCTCTGCACTCCCAGAGTGCGCATTCAGTGCTTATTAGCTAACAGTCGTTGTGGGTCTTGAACCAGGAGACCATGACATTAACACAATGGGCTGATGCATTTTACTGAAAGGCAGTAGTCACCCAAAGAGACTGTACTGTGTTCTAATGCAGTGTTTTATCCTAGAAAACTCCAATAAAGCCCCACATTATCTGATGCATCGAGTAAATTGTACATCATCTTTTTTGCATTATACCGATTACATATATAAAGCACAATGAGACTATATGTTTTACCTAAGGTTTATTGCAAAAATGTCTGAATATAGAGAGCAATTCTCTACTTTATCCTATAGTGTTCAAATCCTGTTTAGCCTCCCATGACATAAAAAATTAGCACATTTTTCAAGCACAACCACATATTCTAATTCATTATTCATTGATTCACTTATACACTAATTTAACAAACATTTACTGAGCAACTGCTAGAATTCCTGTATTTGAGATAACCACAGTTAGGTTAGACAGGCAGCCATAAAGTATACTCCAATTGCAACATGTAATACATGTGACTGAAATATAATATGATGGAAAATCCACGGGTTTTAAAGTCAGACACACCTGAATTCTAATCTTAAATATGTCTCCTATTACTTGCTGAACTCACAATTCTCTCACTCTCTATCTTTAACCTATAAAATATGAAGGGTAATTTTGAGAATTTGAAAATCATTCTATTAGAAAAATATTTTCCAAGCACCTGCTCTATCCATCAAGATAGTCTGGGTTATGCTGTGGCAACAAACAGCTTAAAATATTTGGTGGCATCAGGCAATCAAGCTTTGTTTCTCAGTCACGTTCTGTGCCCATTACTAGCTGGCTCACTGCCATCCTCACTCAGTGAGCCAGACTAACGAAGAAGCCACTACCAGCAATTTGCTGGGTGGGCAGTTGAGAGAAATGGGAGACCTCCAGCAAGTCTCACAACAGTAATTAAGTTCACGGCTCAGGAGTGATACCCAAATGATTGGTCAACACTGGTCTCTTGTCCCTACACCTTACAAAGGGTCTCAGTGGTTGTCCTCTTCTCCTATGAGCCCATAATGGGAGGACTAGAAAAACGTGTACATGCTGCCACTGGGAACTTTATTTTTATGACCCAGACTCTGAAACAGGTATGGCAGACCAGGCAATGTCTGGACCCAAGAGGGATCACATCCATTTGTGCCAATGTCCTTGTGTTCCTGCCTCACACTGAACTCACAGATTCTGTGGGGAGCCTGGGAGTTCAGACACTGAGAACTGCTTCCTTTGCATGTCTCCCTGGCAAGCATTCGAGAGTCCCAGCTCTGCTCCTGTCAGCTACAATTTTCTGAAATAGCGGATGGTGCAGTCTGCTGTCCCCAGGCACACTCAGGAATGAATGGAGAGATTGCCTTCAGGGAGATCTTTATTCCTGAGGATTTTTCTTGCCCTCGTGTATTTTTGCTCCTGAAATGTGACCTCAGTGTTGCTAGCATCTCCTGGGTCACCTCCACAGCATTAGCTGTAATATGGCTTGTGGAGGTCCAGAAAACTGGAACCTGACTACTTGGAGGAACCGAGTGGGCTCATGAACAGCCATTATTAGTGAAGATTGACTGACTGGCTGTTTCAAGACAGCTGTTTGCTGCACCATTCAAATTTACCCTATGTACACTTGAGGATTCTTCAGTAATGTCTTCTAATTTACCACTTGTCTTTGTTTTTAATATTGAGGAGAAACATAGATTGAATTGATTGACTGGATAGTGACTTTAATAGTGATGGGTATAGTGACATTAACAGTTATAGTCACGCTGTTTTGGAGCTCCACTTTGCTTGTCTTTGAAAGGCTTATAAAAGGCACCAAAGAACATGACGAGAGAACAACTACCAAATCATGACGGGAACTTAGCCTTGCAAATATTGTTCTGTAATGTTCCATTTGCTAAAATCTACATTTACTTCCACCATGTTTCTTGAGGACAGTGTGGCCAAACCAACAGCTCTTTAGCTCATGTCACTGCTTTCAGCTGCCCTAACTAGGGTAAGAAAGGGAAGATGACTGACATTTATTGAGGTCCCAAACACCTGCCAGGTGTTTCACCCCTGTGTGTTCTTCTAAAATACAATAAGCTTCAGAGGTAGCTTTTCCCTTCATCCACATTATATCCATTTTATAGTAGGACAATAACAAGTTCGATAACTTGCCCAAGGCCATGCAGCCTTCAGAGTCAGAAGTGTTATTTGAATCATGCTGTAGTAAAACTCACATTTATGCTGTTGACCAAATTAACTTCTCCAGTAGTTAGTGTCATATATGGTCAAATGACTGGACGGTTTCTTCTCCTAATCTCATTTGTCCCTTATATTTGTATAATAGTTTATTATTTAAAAAATGGTGTCATATTAATTAATCATTGTAGTCTAAAAATAGCCCTATGAAGTGTATACAACTAGTATCCTGTCCCCATAGTATATTATCAAGAAATGGATCAGAAAGTTAAGTAATCTACCCAAGGTCAATCAGGGCTAACTCTAAAGCCAATGTTTTTCTGTCTTACATCTTCTCTTTTCTGGTCACATGGACCATGAGAGTTTATTTTTATGACAGCTGAGCGTGATCAATTCAAACCTGGGCAACTATATGGGTACTGGCCACACAGCTTATAATGAGCTGAGACAAAGCAGTTAGCCACAGGTTATAATGCCACTGTGGTGCCATGACAAATGACAGGGAGGTTGGAGTAATGAAATTTTATGCATGTTAAGAGACCACATCTGAGGCCAGCACAGCCACATTGACCACTGGAGGAATCACAGTGAAACATCTGGGTAAGGGTCTCCACCGGGTAAGGGTCTGTGCGCGCTAGCAGGATTAGAAAGATCTCTCTGAAACAGTGATTGTGGTGGCAAATGTGTGCAGCCTCAGATAAGGACCAAATATTTATTCTGGTAGAGATTAAATCTTTTCTTTCCCCGAATCTATTATGGATCTTGCAGAGAATCTGCCCAAGAATATATGTCGCTGATCAGCCAACTCACTGAGCCAGAACTGTACTTTGCCATTGCTGTGGCTGAAAAGCTGCAGAAGGCTGGCTAAAGGTTTCCTCTCTCTCTCTCTCTCAACTGCTCTCCATCCAAGATTAATTAGGGACTCAGAGATGAGTGGAATCACCAACAGTCCTTTCCATGCATCCAGGATTTATACAGTGACTTCTCATTGAAGAACAGTGGTGCAGGGAACAACCCACATTTGTGGGGTGGGCAAAGGAGCAATAGTATCTGCAGTCATGGTGTCTTAATTCCCCAGTCCTTTGATTCTCCTAAACAGATTCTGACTCAGGTTACTATAGCTTTGCTCAATTAAGGATGAGTGTAACTTGACTCGGTACCAACATACACACCCTTCGAAATGAATGCCAGTTGTTTAAGTAAGAAAAAGTCATATTGTCATTTCTGAATTCCTAGAGAATTAAGGAATAAGAATAAAATGGATCATATTATTAATTATGGGTATAAAAGAGGCAAAAAAAACCCCCTATCATCAGGAACATTTATCCGTACCTTCTGTTGAACTACTAGGAACTTTGTTTAGTGCTGAGAATGTAGAGGTGGCAGTAAAACAGAAGAAACTGAGAACACACTGTCACAGTAAACAGGGAATTAAGAAATCATGAGTGCATGCCGCTCACTACCCTTGGGGAGGCACCCACATCACTTTTCTCAGGGAATAGAACACGGGAATCGCAGTCATCGTTTTTACATGGCGAGCTCTGCTACAGGGCACAAAGGAAGCAGAGCTGTTCACCCTGTTTCTCAGTATCCCTGCATGCTGAAAGCAGCCTTTTTTGATCAGCCTAGATTCCTAAATACTGTCTGAGGTCAAGACTCCTGGGTATCTTCCCATCCTTTTGTTGGGTATATGATGTGTTCATATACTAAAGGAAAATTGGAAAGTTGAGAAAAGCCTGTCTTATGAAAAAATAAGTGACACATATGGAACAATATGAAGACCAGTGCCTAAAATCTCACCAGAAGTCTTAATTTATAGACCTTAAGCAAAGTAAGTGCTTAATAAACATTTTTATGTACTGAATGAATAAATAGATGAACCAAATTATTAAATCTTAGATTCAGGAAAACCTTTCCTACATCTCACTTCATATGCATTCTGGACCTTTCCCCCATACCTTCATCTTCCTTCTTTTCCTCCTTCCCTCCTCTTCCTCCTCACTTTCCTCTTTTTTCCTTCCCCTCTTCCCTGTTCCTCCTCCTCCTCTTCTCCTTCCCCTTCTCTCCGCCCCCCACTTCATTCTTCCTTCTCTTTGTTCTTCTCCTATTTCTTAAATTAGGAAACAGAAGACCACAGATTCTGTGAACAAATATTGTGACTCAGTCTCTTAGAGCATCTGAATTACAACTAAATTGTATTATCTTCCAATATCCAATCTATTGCTTAGCCAATACATCAGATTATTCCTTTACCTAGTCTTTCTGCCCCCCGCCCCACATGCTGTGATACATTTTCAAGAGAGTAGGAGAGACTGATTATACCAGATCAGTAAGGTTACTTTCATTTTATGTGTCATCGGAATACTAATTCCAAGTCTTAGTTGTGATCAATTACTAGAGGAGAAGAGTAAGAGTTTCCATAGCATTGTTACTTATGCTTCAGTGTTTCACTTCCTAGGAGGTAGATGACATCACCACCTCCACCTTCCCCAGCACCACAGTCATCGTCTGCATTGCGATAATGTTAATCTTTGGGAATTCATTGTTTTCCTTCGCAGAAGACCTTTTGAGTCATAGAGGTCTCTTCTGCTGTGTAACAGAAAGCTGTAGCACTGAACACTACATCCTTCTTTGGATTAACTTTAGGAATAGGGCTATCAGTGTGGGGAGGGTGGCAGTCATCTGACTCTGATAACCCCAGCTTGGTTTTCACTGGCCTCTACATCTTCTCTGTGTTGTGGACCTACAGAAAGCTACCATCTGGAGTTGGTGCATAATGCCAGCTCCTCTGCCATCAACTCCTAATGATTCTGTACCCCTCCCCTTGGCCTTGATTACCCAAAGTGTGCAAGTGGGTTTGTCTTCCCTCTTTCACCCTACATCTGAATTGTGAAGTGCTCTAGGCCCCAATGTATTATTATCCTCTCCTAGAAAACAGGCCTAACTCACCACACAGAAGTGAGCTTTGCTGCGTTACTACAGGGTTGTTAGGTAGTTCTGTGAATCTAGTGTTAATATCCTTTGAGGGCTGTCAAGTGATGTAACCTGTGTGGTGCAGCCTGTGAGAGCAATGTGGGCAGCTTGATACCATTAGTTTTTATGTTTGGGATGAAAGCCCATGGAGAAAAGTGGGATACTATTATGA
The DNA here is from genome assembly GCA_004024845.1 of Tonatia bakeri. Lineage (NCBI taxonomy): Eukaryota > Metazoa > Chordata > Mammalia > Chiroptera > Phyllostomidae > Tonatia > Tonatia bakeri. Next base: position 46,942 of record PVIA01005968.1, on the reverse strand, counting down.
CTCCATGTGAATGCCTCCCTCTGGGTGCCTACACATTTACTGTCAGCTGGCAGATCAACATGAAAGAGAGAAAACCTTGTGGTTGGTGATAACTATATCTTTTGTGTTTCTTTATCTTAGGAACAGGGGAAAATTGGAGTTGTCTTCAACATTGGCACAGTTGACATCTCCATCAAAGAAGAGAGAACTCCTGTAAATGATGGCAAATACCACGTGGTGCGCTTCACCAGGAATGGTGGCAATGCCACACTCCAGGTGGACAACTGGCCGGTGAATGAGCATTACCCCACAGGTACACGTTTTACTCTCAATGACTGTAGTCTTTTTGTTTTCCTATTCTTACTGCTAAAAGGTAATTTTCTCATGACCATCACTAAATCATAAAACACTGACTATTAAGTGTACATTTCTGTTTTGTTTTGTTTTTTTGTATGAGAAAGTAAGTTATTTCCTTTGGACCCGCACAGTGTAGGGACCTTCTGGAGACTCACTAACTATGCACTGAACACTTTTTGTCAACCTGACTAATACTGCCTGACTGGCTCATACCACAGTCAATTATTGTAGGATTTCCAGGGCACTGCAAATGATGAGCAATGGGGGGAAAGTCACCATTTTTACCATGAGCTTTATTGATCATCGTGGAATAATCAACTTGAGATTTGGGCTTTGAGATACTGTTTAGTCAGGTGTTGTTGAAGGCATACATGGCCAGAGATTGCAGAAAGACTGTGAAAGGAAGTTGACTGAACTTGAATGGATAAACAATGTCAGAGTAACAGAGAAAAAGTAAGGGTGGGCTTTCATTCATTTGGTTGACTTTGCCAATTTTCTTTTCACTTACACTAAGCCTGACTTGATATTCAGAGGTTGGTCCTAGTAGGTGGGAGGGAGAGGGGTTAATCATCTGTTTAAATTTTATAGTCAAGGAGCATTTGCCAACCAACTCCCAGAGCCAGATGGCCGAATCAAGGGCAATGAGAGGGAAGGTTGCCTTCTTTAAAAGAGATCATTTAAATAATCCCTTAGCCGCCCCCCCCCCCCCACCCGCTCACTTCTGTGAAAGGAGCTCTGAACTGTGATCATAAATGTTTCAGAAATGGAAGGGAAGATACTTTGGCGAAGGGCCTTTGCTCCGCAATTGCACTATCACCTGGTGGATACAAGTGACGAGCTCAGAATAACGAACTTTTCATTAATGTGGGGGTGATGCTGTGTCTCACTGTCAGTCTCCTACACTCCAAACTCCCCCTGATTTCCCCATTTTTATCCTCTCACTTCCTTTATAGTGAAGTGGACACACAGAGGAGAAAGCCAGAGCACATTTCCAGAAGTTTAAGAGCTGTTTAGCGAATAATCATTGTGGCCCAAGAATTTTGAATGACACGAAGGTTGTGATTATGTTTTCACACCTACCTCAGTATTATTTTTTAAGCCAATCAGAAATAACTATGTCACTGGGATTTCTTCCAATACCCAGTCTTCCTATGTCTGGTTTAAGAATTATGGGAGCATCCACAAACAGCATGTAAGACTCCCAGGTCACCGAAGCAGAAAGCCTCACCTGCCCCTTTATCTAACCTCTCAGTCTCCACAGAATATCCAGGTCAGCCCTCGCTGGGAGTCTCTTGTCATACTCTTAGCGCTTCTTAAATTAAGTCACAAAAATGACTTCTTGCATTTATCTTTGAGCCTTTGAAGAGAGCCAGAGGTTTTAACAGCTACTTTGAATTTTTATCAACATCCAAATTCACTAGACACCAATAGACCTGATTTTTAAATGCTTCTTGCTTAAACTCTGGCGGGTGGGGGTTATGAGCAAATCAAAATAGCTTGAGATCTTAAAAGCTGCTTATTTGCTCGTAGGAAAAATCAGTCTCATGTCATGCATATTATCATTGGCCCTGCTAGTGCTGCTGTAGGGTTTGTTATGTTTTTATTAGGAATTTCAAAGATTTCTAAATTGATATTAACCACTTGCCCTGAGCCAATATAGGATCCTAGAGTTTTTGCTGCCAGCAATGAAAAGGCTCTTCAATAGCAATTTTAAAACCACAGATATGCAGGAAAACCAGTGACCCTTGCTGTATGCCTACCTCTTTTTATCTTTAGTTCCAAATTATGGGTTGCTTCCCATGTTTTCAAAACAAAGAAAAACCTTTCCTTAATGGCATTGCTTCACACAGAAAACTATTATTACTAGTATTTGTCAGTAACTGTTATTTAGTAATAATAAGTGTCATTGTTATAAGCCATAATACAGTATAGCAGTTATAAGTAAGGGCTTTGGAGGCATCTAGCTGGAGGTGGGATGTTGGTGCCATCACCTGTGAGTCTAATGCAGGCTGGATGAGGACCTTGAAATGCTCTATGTGCTGAAATATTTTGTTCCTCTCTCCACATATAATTCAAACTACAACACTGAACCAGAAGTGTGAGACTATCTAACGATTCTGATTTTTCTACTCTGATGATCGCTGATACTTTCAAAATATATCAGATTCTTTCTCCCCGCATCTTCACTGGTGTACTCTGTTTTCGTGGTTCCCTAAGGGAGTCCTTATTCCTCCTGTTTGGTAATCTAGTTCCAAACCTGAAGGAAGTTATTTATCCTCCCCGATATCTGTTTCCTAGTCTGGGAAATATTAGTAATGATAATACGTCCAGGGTTAATGTAACAATTATGTGAGTCAAACATGTGTAAAATGCTCAACATAATTCTGGCTCAATTAAGTCAATATTCAATAAATGTTAACTCTAAGGATTACCAAACATTATTTGGGTAGCATTTTTTTTTTTTACTGTCACCTATTTACTCATACAGATTACTTCATCTTTGACTCTTAAATTGGGTAAAGTAGATATTTTCACTCCATATTTCAAAGGTAAAAAGAGACCCAGGGAGAGGCTGTGTCTTTCCTAAGGTCACACAGTAAACAAGGGACAGAAGCAAGGCCAGAGTCTCCTTTCTCAGCTGGGCACAATTTCCACTATTGCTCCCACAGCAAATTGGGGGACATTTTGACAAATACATAGGTAGAAACGAGCATGATTCTTTTCGGGTCCTCAGGTTTATTCTTTTTTTTTTTTAAGTGTCAATTACAAAGATGAGTATCAATAACCACACATAGATGGTTATCACTCCTTTAGCTCTGCTAAAAGATTCATTTGTAATGAGTCCAACTATCTACTTGACAACAATGCAATGTGCTTCCCTGAAGTAATTGAAAGAATACTGAGTGTTTAGGGGAACTCTAACCTTAATTTGTTGCCTAGATGGAAAGTGGTATTGGAAAGTGCAACATTCTAATTTTACACTCCACTCTTCCAAGACTTCCTAGGCGTGGCTCACCTTTGAACTTTGGATACCTTACTTTCTTTCCAGCCTGCTTCCCTGTGAGACTAAAAGGATCCACTTAACAAAATGTAAAACATCTTTAGAGCAATCTAGCAATGCTTAATTAATCTATATTGAACTATAAGAGCAAAAATACCCCCTGTATCTGGGCCTCAGGGAACAAAGCCACTTTGACACAGTTTCTACAAAAGTGATACATTCTCCTTTATCCAAGCTGTTCTACTTTATTGATGGTAATACATATAAAAACCATCAAGAGGAGTTCAGGGGTGCTCTTTGTCTGTTGCTAGCATTGAAACAGTGGAGAAATGTGGAGTGGCTCCTATGGAATATTCATCTAAGGTATCTCATTGTGAAATTATTCTCTTGGGACATTGTTCTTGCTCAACAGGTCCCTGTGTATCGGATGAATGCATCAGCCCCAGAACCTTCTCGTGGGCATTTATGGGATTTTATGTGGCTCCTCTGAAACATCCTCTGGTGAAATATTTAGAAACCAGTTGGGCATAGGGCATGTAGCACACCTGCTCTTTGTGAATCAGGAAGGATTCAAAATGAAAAGAGTTCTATAGCCATCGGAACCTTACATCACTTAATTCTGGGAGATAGAACTCAAAAGCACCTTCTTTCTTTGAACCTGAAAATAGAAAGGCTAAGGAACAGGAGAGGGAAATAAAAGAAGAATCAGTCCCAAGCCAGCACCCAGATGGTGAGGAATGTTCTTTAAAAAGCTTGATTACTACTGCCTTGACACAATGCAGTGGTAGGGCCAAGGGAGGGCAGGTGAGAGGGGAGTTGAGCGTGAGAAATTAATTTTAGCCCCAGCTCTAGGCCCCCTGGAAGGCTGAGCTGCCTGGGATTGTGAAAGATCCTCTCTCTGCTGTGAGTGGGTGGCTGGTTGTGTCATCCAGGCTATTAGCACCCTGAGCCCCACTGTGCAGGAAGGCCCTTTCAAGTCTGAGCCCAGCTTCCTGGAACTGAAGACAGATAACTCTGATGTGTAGGACTTTCCATCTTCCCAGGGCAAATGGAGCTGAGGAGAGCAGGGTCTCACTCGCTTGTTTGTTTTTTTCCTCTTGATACTGCATGCCAAGTCTGTTGAAGTGCTCTTGACTGGAATTCTCTTCCTAAATCAATGAAATACCTGCTGATGACCCCAGCTTAAATCCTGTTTGATGACCCAACTCAGAACATGAAAGGGATGTAGAAATGGCTCCATTCCTGGGACCCTAGGTGAGAAAACTCCCTGCAGTTATTTGAGTGTGTCAAATTCCACAAAATCTTGTCTTTATAGGGCTTATAAGTAAGGACACTGTTGTAGTGCTTACTGGTGCTCAACATGCCTTCACATGCATTATAACACTTGAGTCTTGCTCTATCCCATCAGGGAACTGAGTTTGGTATTATTATTACTGCCATGCCCATTTTAAGGTTACATCATTGAGGCGCTGAGAGTCTAAATAATTTACTCAATATCACACAACCTTAAGGGGGAGTGCCAAGATCCCTGTTCTGATCCTGAGACTGTGCTACCCCAGATTTCCTGAGCATTTTTCTATTTCTCAGAGTCATGCTTTTATTGATACTGATACTAGGCTTCTAGGTTATTATTTTTGTTTATGTTTTTCCATCTACAGAAGTCCATGCCAGGCTAGTTTAGTTAATAGTGTTTCTCAACCTGGGCAGTATTGACATTCTGTGCTAGATAATTTTTTCTGTGACAGGCTGTCCTGTGCATTGTAGGAAGTTCAGTCACATCCCTGACTCCACCAACTACAAGCCAGTAACCTCTCCAATGCCAAATGTCCTTTGTGGGGGGCAAAATCATCCCCAGTTGGGAATTACCACCATTAGAGAAAGCCTCCAACATATTTCATTTCAAATGCTTATTGTCTGTTTACCGTTTATACAGTATACATGGGGATATGAGAAATGTCTGTGTCCACATCTCATCCTAAATTATTGAGACTTCAAAGGGTTAAAAACAAGTCAATGTACTTGACCTAATGCTGACATTTCTCAGGCCTGGGGATTGAATTAATTCCTAGCCAGAGGTTTTCTTTGCTTTTCTTCCTGTCTTTGGCTGCCAACATTTGAAGTCTTGCCACATTTGAAGCTCACATTCCACAAGCCCCATCTACCTGCTCACTCACCCGATCGGGACTAGTGTTAACTTCAGTTCAATGGGGAAAAACAAAGGTAGTGAAGTCCTGTGAAGGGAATAAGAAATACAAACACAAACAAGGAGAACAGCCATAGCTGCACGTAGCTTCTGAGACTGCAGAGAAGTGATGGTGACTGGGGGGAGCTTACTTAATGAGCGTGTTTGAATGTTGCAAGGTACACATTTCAAAGTCACCTTATGAATAAGTCCTGCCAGCATTCTGTCCCAAAACATGTCCATGAATCAGCCCAAACAGTGCTTCCCGAATATTTGCACTGCTACATAGTTGCTCTTCCTTATTTACCAAGGAATGAATTAGGGTTCACAAGTAGGTGACTTTGTATTTCTAGGGGATTTTCAACTTGCTGGGGTTGGTCTTTGATGAAAAAAAATGTTTTAAAGGCCTTTTCAATAGATCGTGTGTGTGTGTGTGTGTGTGTGTGTGTGTGTGTGTGTGTGTGTTGCAGATGAGATTTTCCTTGTAACTTTTAACAAACTGCGGGTGCTCGGGCCCCTGTCCTAGGTCACCTAATGTAAATGGCTGGAATGTGGTCCATGGACCATCAGCAGCAGCAGCAGCCATAGCACCACCTCAGAGTTTCTTAAAAATATAGAATCTCTGGCTTGCCCTGTACCCACTGAATCAGAATCTGCATTTTAACAAGATACCCGAAAGATGTGTGTGCACAGGAAAATTTGAGAAGTACTGCTCCAGGCATTAATGGTTTAAAAAATCCCATGGTAGTTTCTATGTTTGAGAACTAAAATGTATCTTTTTATTTTTTCACACTGTGCTACTCAATACAGTAGCCACTGACCACATGTAGCCACATTTACAATGCCACTGGTATGACCAAGGCCCTGTTAATTTTCATTGTGCAGTTATTGTGTCCTAGGCACTGAGGGATTTAAATACATTGTCTCATTCAAGTCTCAGGTTGGTGCTATGAAACTGGTGGCTGGGGTACTGGACAGTGTAAAACCAGAATATAAAATACTTCCTCTTATTTCCTTTTACCTGTTTTACATGATGTAACTTTTCACTTAACATCATTCATAAAATAATGGGCATTGACTCTCACTTACCTTCTGAATTCCTCTAATGTATTTTGTCATCACATAATCACTGGGGTTATAACACCACTGGATCCGTGGGGTGGTGGTCCCAGGGATGGAGAAAATGGGAGATGCTACCATCACTCAGTCAGTTCATCCAGACAGTGATGGCTACCCTCCGTTGGGAATTTACTGCACACTCCCACTTCGTGTACAATCTTACTGAGCCTCGATATAACCCTTGAGGCCAATATTTGTTGTGTTCTCACATTGCAGACTAGAAATACTTCCAGAGACCTTAGGTACTTACCTGGCTCACAGAGTGAGTGGAAATGCTGCTATTTCAACCTTAGACCACCTGACTTAACAGCCCTAGGTTTTAATAGCATTCTGCCCCTTGCATAGATTTCCTTTGGTACCCTGGACACTTGCATGCTCTGGAAATTCTAGTCTTAACTCAAATCTGGACAATTTAGAATTTTTCTCTCAAGTTAAATCTCTAATTTCTGCCAAGTTAGGAGTCAGCACATCACTGAGCATTTATGACGTCTGCCTTCCTCCACATCATCAGCTAGACCTTCGAGGACTTTGCCAGCCTCTTCCTTACATGACCCCATTTGACCTGCCAGCACCCTATCTAAGCAGAAGGGATGACCTTATTTAGATGAAAGTCTTTGTTAATAATGTTGAACAGTCTTTCTTGCTTGGGGGACAGGAGAGCCATGAGAGGGTGCTTAGTATTATTTTTTTTAATTGTTTATTTTATCAGGCAAACCTTTCCCTTCTGTGAATTTCCAGTCACCAGGTAAATAGCTTTGTACCTTACAAGTTAAATACAGATGCTTCTTGACTTATACTGGGGTTACATCTTAATAAATCCACCATTAAGTTGAAAATACTGTATCTTAAAAAATGCATTTAATACACCTAGCATACCAAACATCATGGCTTAGCACAGGCTTCCTTAAATGTGTGCAGAACACTTACATTTGTCTGGAGTTGGGCTACTATTTTAGATTTCTTAATTTCTATGAATAATGAGCATATCATATTAAGCCAAATCCATGGAATAATGTTTTCAAGATTTGAAATACACAGTGGTCACCTTTTCCATAATTTTAAAATTATACTCATTTGAGTTAGTGTGACAGAAAAATACTGATATCCTCTTACTCTAAGGCAACTGTAATTACACAAATTCATCAAAATTAAAACAACCAAACATTACATAATTTCAAAGCTAGTCTATGTAAATTACAAGGGTTGTATTTTTGTTTTTTGGGTTTTGTTTTTTTTTTGCCTTATTGCCACAAAGAAGCTCCAGTTTAGATAGTAAATAAAAATTCTGGCATGCAGAATTTGTCTTTAGTTATGAAAATCTAGAATTGTTATCCCAACCAAAGAATGTGATTCTCCTATGCTGCTTTCCCTCTGCCCTAGAATTAAATAACCAGCAAATGTCCCAATGTCCATGCAAGAGCACAGCTTTATTTACAGGAAAAGTTTTTAAGTTTCAGTCACTTCAGTTGAAATCCTGCACAAGGTTTCAGGGCCCTTCTGGTTACTTAAAGTCTAAAAAGAACATTTAGCTTCTCAGAGAAAGGTGGTACATAGATATCCAATAATAATAATATATATTCACATACAGTACGTCATTTATAATTCTATAAAGCACGGAGGGTAATGAAACTGTAAATCACTCAATCGATTGTAATCATATTGCGGCTCATCTCAAAGAGATAAAGACTTTCTCCTCCTCTAAAATCCCTGTCAATACCTGAGCAAGCTGAAGAAGGGGGCACGAGGCCCGGGGAAGGTTAGTCAGAGGAGGATGGAGAGAATGAGTCAAGGACAAAGAGGCACTGCTGATCTTCAGTTTGTGGAGTTTATATGCGCTGGATTACATTCCCAGTGAGGTTCACGGTCGCTCCCTGAAATGCGTTTCTTTTTCTCATGGTACCGTTCTAACCTTGCAGTGTGTCCCTGATGCTCTGTGTGGGCCTCAACGGAAGGGTTTGCCAAATGCCATGGTTGATATACAGTACTGCATGCGAACATGTAGGGACCAGATACATAAGTGGAAAACAACAATTCCAGCCAAAAGCTAAAGGTTATATCAAAAGAAATGATAAAAACAATTGATAATGGCCCAGCAAAAGCAATTAGATTGCACTTTCAAAAAGCAGAAACACTTTAGAAATCTTGTTACTAGCTGGTGTTGTCTTTTATATTTTAAAAATGTTGCTAATCTACCCCCATCAAGGAGGTCGGTTTGAGGGAACTGATCTCCTTATGCATCCATTCATTCACCATTCAACAACTATTTATTCAAAAGCTACTTTACATGTGAATCCATGCTGGTGATGGGCATATAATGGGAAATAAAATGCAGCCCCTGCCCACAAGGATCTTATGTCCTAGTAGAAGAGAAATGCATGCACACAAACAAGATAGTTTTAATTCTTAAATTTTATTGTCCAGTTATTAAGTGCCAGGTACTGACTGCACTGAATTCTTATATTAAATCTTGCTAATAGGCCTAAACGTTAGAAATGCTTATCATCATTGTATAAAATGGGAATATGGAAGCTTGTAAGCTTGGAAGCTTATTCCCCAGGGTCATAAGCTAGTATGTGAAGACCTGGAACTGAAGCCCGTATTGCTTGAGGGCAAGCCTAATGCCCCATTCAGTGCACTAGACTACACTTTGCCTCAGTTCTAAATAGTGCAAGGAGGTGCTTTTCTGCAGGTGAGATCTGGGTTCAGCGGCACATGTAAGTGCCTGTTGGAGCCTGAAATTGGGCTGTGACTTTGGGCTCTCTAGGACAATGCCAACAAACTCTGTTCCCCCATCTAGACACATACAATCATATTCTGCAATGCGACCCATGCCTTTTACATGGAGGGAACTAATGAGTAGGCACTGTTCGTACGTTATTTCACTTAATGTAATCTTCCCAACGGTTTTAGTAGAAAAGTATATTAATCTCCCTCTTTTATAGATGGACACACCAGGGCTCAGGGAGTTTGAGCACACCTGTTGCAGTCACAGGACCAGGGAGCAAGAGCACTGGGATTCTATACAGATTTACAAATCTCTACACCCCTCTCCTTTTTGGTTACCCCACTTTCCATCCATTCCCAGAAGCACTCCAGCTTGCATTTTGTATGTAGAGCTCAAATTCATTTGGTTGACAGATCTAAATCTGCATGCAAATTTACTATTGTTTCCCACATCCCAGTGCATGCAGCGCACGCTGTGATCACATTATTAAACATTTACTAGGAATGTGCTTCTGCCCAATGCACAACTGCCAGCCTCAATGTTTAATTAAACTAGATTGGTTCTCATTTTAATCACATTGTAGAAATGTGATTTTCTCAGAGTTCAATGGTGAAATCTTCATTCCAAATGTCTACAAGACTCTGAGAGCTATATATCCTGGAGAAGGGGATGAGGATATTAGAGCATACATTTGCATAAGGGATTTTAGGGAAATAATATTGATTGATAATAGGTAACACTAATATGATACTTATTTTGTGCTAGGCTCATGGATTACCATGTTGAATCTCACAGCATCCTAGAAAAAGAGATTCTATTGTTATTCCCATTTTAGAGGTGAGAAAACCGAGTCTCAGAAGTAAAGTAACACGCTTTCCGGTATCATACAACTAGTGGGTGAGAGAGCCAACCTGGATTTGAATATAGGCACAGAGACCCTGATGTCTTTATTTGGAGAATACTTTTTCTCTGGAAAGTTAAGTTATAGATATTATAAGCTTTTCAACCTATAAGGTCTTTGCTGCAATTATTTAACTCTGTTAGTGCAAACAGAACCACACCTAATACATAAATGAATGGGCATGGCTGCATTCTAATGACAATTTACAGAAGGAAAATGAACGAGTCAGATTTTTCCCCATGGTTGTAGTCCCTTGATCTAGATCATACATATTTTGAACCCCATATGTCTGTTTTTACTGATCCATCAGCTTTAGTTTGTGGATTGTCTCATCTCTGCTTAGAATAAAGGGAGCAAGATAATCTCTATGTAGGTGAGTCTCAGAGACGTAGAATAGTCCTGCTAAGTAGACTAGCCTAGACCCACTGTTGAGGTTAATTCAGGAGAAGGAAATATGTAAATGAAACAGGCAATCCATTTACCCGTGCTTAAATAAACAAACACAGCCCTACATACACACTGCTTTTCTAACTGAACACCAAAGGCAGAGATTCAATCCCACCTTTATTTACGTTATGCCATACATTGCTTAGAGCAAGATTTGAAAATAGCAAACAGTAAACATTATTCTTTTTCTAGTCCTGTTACTTCTACTTAGTAACTAAGAGCTATGGTGATCTCAAATACACTTGTCTTCATCTCTTCTTAGAGAAGTTATCATACTTTGGAATTCATAGGGTTTTTTTTCTTTCTTTTTATCTTTATTTTTATTTTAATTGTGTTCAAGTATAGTTTTCTGCCTTTTACTCTCATCCCAGCCCACCCCACAAGCCCTTCCCACCTTCCTCCCATTTCCAACCCCAACTAGTTTTTGTCCGTGTATCCTTTATACTTGTTCCTGTAATCCCTTCCCCTTTTCCCCTGAAATTCCCTCCCCTCTCCCTTCTGGCCACTGTCAGCCTGTTCTATATTTCAGTGTCTTTGATTCTATTTTGCTTGTTTGTTTGTTTTGTTGTTTAGGTTTTTAGTAGGCCCTGGCTCAGCTGCCCTAGCCTATCCTCTGCCTTTCCACATGCAGGTGCCAGCAGATTTTAGCATTTCTCTTTTCTTCTACTTGCTCCCTGATATGCCTACTACTAAGTCTCGCGGAACATCCTCCTCACTTCTCAGCATTGGCTGTCTCTGACCTGTGGATGGGCACTTCCCACTCGAGTGTCTGGTCCCTTCCTGTCACTGATCTGCCATTGCGAGGGTGGAGTTTCCTTAGATGTTACTCACCCTCGTCCCACCTTTGAATTTTAGAGATTTTACAATCTGTTCCCCTATGTATTAAAGGAACAGAAACAAGGTTGTGAGTTTTTACAGGTGTGTATATACACACAAGCATTCACAAGTTTAAAATAAACATTTTTTTATTGTTGTTCAAGAACCATTGTCTCCATTTTCCCCCTACCACTCCCCCCCTGCCCCACACATCCCCACCTCCCACCCTTGGTCCTTCCCCCCTTTGGCTTTGTCCATGTGTCCTTTATACGTGTTCATTGACAACCCTTCCCCCTTTCCCCCCCATTATCCCCTCCCACCTCCCTTCTGGTTACTGTCAGTTTGTTTTTTATTTCAATGTCTCTGGTTATATTTGGCTTGCTTATTTGTTTTGTTGATTAGGTTCCACTTATAGGTGAGATCATATGGTATTTGTTTTTCACCATCTGGCTTATTTCACTTAGCATAATGCTCTCCAGTTCCATCCATGCTGTCATGAAGGGTAGGAGTTCCTTCTTTCTTTCTACTGCATAGTATTCCACTCTGTAAAAGTACCACAGTTTCTTTGTCCACTCATTTACTGATGAGCACTTAGGTTGTTTCTAGCACTTGGCTATTATAAATAATGCTGTTATGAACATTGGGATGTACAGGTTCTTTTGAATCGGTGTTTCAGGATTCTTAGGGTATAATCCCAGCAGTGGATTGCTGGATCAAAAGGCAGTTCCATTTTTAGTTTTTTGAGGAAATTTCAGTGTTTTCCACCATGGCTATACCAGTCTGTAATCCCACCAACAGTGCAGGAGGGTCCCCTTTTCTCTACAACCTCGCCAGCACTTGTTATTTGTTGATTTGTTTATGACAGCCATTCTGACTGGTGTGAAGTGGTTATCTCTTTGTGGTTTTAATTTGCATCTCTCTGATGGCTAGTGATGCTGAGCATCCTTTCATATGTCTCTGGGCCCTCTGTATGTCCTTTTGGAGAAATATCTGTTAAGGTCCTTTGCCCATTTTTAATTGGGTTGTTTGCCTTCCTGGAGTAGAGTCATATGAGTTCTTTATATATTTTGGAGATCAAACTCTTGTCCAAGGTATCACTGGCAAATATATTTTCCCATACAGTTGGTTCCCTCTTTGTTTTGCTAATGTTTTCTTTAGCTATGCCAAAGCTTTTTAATTTGATGTAGTCCCATTTGTTTATTCTTTCCTTTATATCTCTTGCTCTAGGGGACATGTTGGTGAAAATATTGCTACGTGGAATATATGAAATTTTCCTGCCTATGTTCTCCTCTAGTACTTTTATGGTATCACAACTTACTTTTATAAGTCGTGACACCATGAATAACTTTTAAGATTTTACTGGGAAATATTTTTTGTTAAGACAGATCTGATTTTATCAAAACATCTTACATTGTTGGCATCACTCACTGTAGGTCTCAAAGGAGAGATTTCTCAGTGTACTTGGACAAAATGATAAAAGGGAGGAAGGAGGACATTTAGGCACCCATGAAATTTTCAAAAAACTAAATATAAATTGAACATAAATATAAATGGAAAGTAAAAGTATGTCTAAAATCTCAGACAGGCAAGGTTTAGAAATACTTTTTAAACCTATATAAAACTGTTGTGAGATGCTGTTTCAAATAAAATAAGAATTTATATAAGTGAAGTACAAACTGAAATAGAAACAAATGCTTTTAGACTTTCAAAATGAATAGCTGGATCTGTTACTAAATTTTCTGTGTGGTAAGGATAGAGCTGGACCTTCAGGAGAAGTAAAACTAAAGGTAATACATGGAAAAGAACATATTGTTTCCAGGGAGCAATTGAAATCTCCTAGAGGAGATAAAGCAGGTGAAATCTAATAGTCTTGTTTCATTTTGTAACTTTCTACCACTATGACTGCAGAGAATTTTGATCTCCAAGTGGGTCTATAAAGGGAATTTTGAAATAGTTTTTACAGATCTGTTCTTGAAATAAGTCAATTGAAGTGAGTGGACTGCTATGCCAACAGGTTGACTCAGAGTCCTGACCAACCCTGACTCCAAAACTTCACGACAATTCTCTAGTCTTATTTCTAGCCTCACTAGTTTTTTTTTAAATTCTCAGTAGTTGCATGCAATTTATCCACTTGTTCCAAGCCTACCTTTCTAGCAGTCTGGTTGGAGTGCACTAGTAGTTATAGATGTCCTCAACGAACACATCAGCCCAAACATTGATGAACTTTGTGACCAGTGAATCCAGCTCATTCGGTGGCTGCATAATTGTATAGCTGCATCATTCTGTCAGGTTACAGTTGCTTTCATTTTTCCTGGTTAAATAGAACAATCAATACAAGTGTACTTTGTTCCTCTCTCTTCTGGCTTTGATGCCTTGATTTATGCCACTCCCCACACCGCAGAGATGTGAACAAGCAAGCTGTTGACTGGAGGGCTCCAGAGTTCAAGCAGTAATTAGTGCACCTTTTTGGAAGTGTAATACCAGCTGAAATCACAATTGACACAGCCGACCTCTAGGGACAGAAGCAATGCTGGCATCTACATTCTTTTGTTAACAGAAACCATTCAAATGATTCTCTAGAAGTATTTTAAGCATCCATCTCTGTAAGCCTAGAAACTGAATAATAGGGATTGAACCTTTATACAGTTAGAACATATTAATCCAAGAGGATAAGTAAGCAGGAAGTCTACACATTTCCTTACTGCTCACTGTGTCTAGGTTCTCTCCCTTTTTCAGATTTTTTAAAAAATTAAATTTATTGGAATTATATTGATTAATAACATTATATAGGTTTCCTTTTTGAGTTTCACACAGAAGTAAGTCTTTGGAAAAAAAAAATGAAATCTTTGGACAGTATCTTTAGTTAGATGGGAAACTTCAAGTCCTGTTTAGAAGTCTAAACACTTGCTAGGATTCCAATATGATTATATAAACCACTACACCTGGTGATCAGAAATGGAAACATAAAACCAAGAGAACTCATGCTGTCCTCTCATTTGACTCATTGCTTGTCCTAACTGCACCGTGTTCTTACTAGAGTTCTAAGTACTTTTTGACAAGACAGCAATGATGCATCAATAGAAATGGCATGATCTTGAGTAGGCAAATTGAGTCACTCAAAGGCCTTTTTAAAATCTTTTGAGTCATTATTGTAAAGATAAAAGATAAGAGTGGGTTTCTGAAAGGGTGAAATTCAAAGGAACCTAACAATTAGAAAATACTAGGTGGAAATACTAGGTCATCTGTTCCATTTCCATGGTTGGTTTGGAAATGTCTACACAATAGGAACCACTCTAATTTGATGAGTAAAATTTGAAATGTTACAGATGGTAGAGTTTGCCTTTATTCCACTGAGAAAATTGATCTATCTAGTTCCTTTATTTGGTTTTTATTTAAAAAGTTTTGTTCAACTCCATTATAAGCAATGTTATTTGAAATTATTATGAACCATTTTAGAATCCTACATATTTATTTTTTATCGATATATAGGAGCTATTTCTTATTGGAGGATGCAAGATTCTATGGAGAATATGAAAAAAATCTTTCTTTTGAAATTGTTATGAAGTATCTCTATTTCTATACAGAATATATACACATAATGGATAGCTATAACAATATTGCATTTGTTCCAGTACAGATAAATATATCTAACTTTAAAATAGCCTATAGATCCTTAAATCTATTCTTCACATAGCAAAAATTTAATAATATGTATGTAAGGCTTTATATTAAATGCCTAAAATAAGAATCATTAATGTTTTATTTGTGTTTCAATTTGTAGGTTTTCAGAAGTTATAAGAACTGTAGTAATCATCTAAACATTCATAGATCATAATTTAGTAATTTGTTGGAGTTGAGACCCTGCCTCTGTTGAGGTAGCAATAGTTATCAATTCACAAATATTCTTGGGCACTTAAGGTGTGTCAGTGATTAGTGTCATTGAGTGTTGAGGGAAATATTGTGGAAGCAGTACAGTGTAAACCTGTTTAAAAAATAAATCTTGCTTCTAAGGAGATTATAATTCCATATAAAAAACACATACCCACAGGAACTAATATTCAATGCAGGATAGTAGAGTCTAGGTGATCGGTAAATGTTTAAAATATGTGAATAATCATTAACCAGCTTCTTAAAACTGTTTTCAAAAAGCCCTCATTTAAAAAAATGTTATTCTGGTCATTGCATTTATAATATGAACTAATATTTGAGTCACAACATAAACTCCTTATTAAACCCTTTAGTTCCCTAGATTTTGATACTTTTTAAATATTTTCCCTATAGTTCAATTGCCATTCACATGCTAAAGTAATACAATTCTGATACCAGCTATTAAGTCCTAGGAAAATGACTTCTATACTCAGGGAGTTTATAAAGGCACCTTTTTGCCGATCCATAAAGTTTATAAGGGGTTGAAAATGCAATGCCTACTTTTTAAGGGCTAAAGTTGTAAGACGGAAAAGGTTCCTGTCTGATTTTGGTCTTCAATCTAGTGTTTTGCTTTATCCTCATTGTTTTGTATTAGCAGGGAGGTGGTGGAGAATACCCTTCAATACTAAGCCTAAGTAAAGCTATTTATGGCCAGTGATTATTCATACCCTGCAAGAACACAGACTATCTGATTGGGTTTTAGAAGGTTGGGTTGATTGACGGGGTGAAGGAAATCATTTAAAAAACCCATTGTTGAAGTACTACTTGCCTGTGAAAAAGAATAGAATCTTATCATTTGTGATGGCATAGATGAACCTAGAGGGTATTATGCCAGTGGAATCAGTCAGAGAGAGGGAGACAAACACCATGATTTCTCTTACATGTGGGATCTAAAGAACAATATAAATGAGCAAATAAAACAAAAACAGACTCACAGATTCAGAGAACACAGTGATGGCTGTTAGAGGGGAGAGATGGAGGGGCAATGGGTGAAAAGGATGAAGGGACTAAGAAGTACACTTTGGTATTGACAGAATAGTCATGGGAATATAAAGTACAACAGAGGGAATATAGTCAAAAATGTTGTAATAACTATGCATGGTATCAAATAAGTACTAAAAATATCAGGGGGACACTTTGTAAAGTATACGATTATCTAACTACTATACCATACACCAGAAACGAATGCAAAATAATGTTGACTGTAAAAAACAAACAAACAAATCCATCAGTGGGGCGAGGGTTATAGGTTCAGAATGCCATAACAAGCCCCGCCTACCCTTCTTACCAACCTCTGTCCATCCCTCATTTGAATAGTGATAAAAGGGGGCTCATGTAACTACTCCCCAGCCCCTTATGTGTGCTACTCTGTATTGCTGAGAGTCAACCCTTATGGCTCTCACTCCCTGCCCCTAGCCTAAGTCTAAAACTGGGGATCAGAGACTTATGGATCCTTCTGTAGTTCTCCTGCCCTGTCCCAACTCCCTCAGCCTTGATCTTACCTTCTTGTCTCAGGGGCTATGTTATTGCATTCTTTCCCTTGGGTTTGATCATTCTCTCTTTAGAATGAGAAAGAAGCTGAGGTGGGTAACAGGGGCCCTGACCTGCCTGTCACCATCCCAGGACTGAACACCTTTCCCATACAAGTTCCTTTGACCCCACAGGTAGCAGCTGAGCACAATCCCCTCCTGTTGGTCCCCGATGGAAATCCTCACACAACAGGATGCAGGGTGATTCATTTACCTAATCTCATCCTCCCCATCCTTCCTGGCTTTCCCCACTTCCTGGCTGTGTCATTTAATGTCTGATGCTTATCAAGCCACTCCAAAATTGTTATTTATTATCAGCTTATATGTCTGTACATCATGTGGGTGTTCTTTCTGCTCTAGGCTGGCTCGGTTGGAGCTGGTTAATCTGATGATCTCACACACTTGGGGCTTCAGCTGAGCTGGCTGAGCTGGCTTGGATGGCTGTGGGTCCCTTTGTGTGTGTGGTCTCTCATCTTTCAGAAGCCAAACCTAACCTACGTGGGTCAGCCTCAGGCTTCAGCACCACAAGAGGGCAAACACCCACACGCAAGGGCTGCTCAGACCTCTGCTTACATCTCATTTGCTAATACTCCCTGTGCCAAACACAGTAAGTCTCAGAACCAACCCCAAATGAAGGGGTGGGAAGACAGCCTTAACCTGTGATGTGAGTGACAAAGTCTGATTGCATAGGTGTTACAGAACAAAGACCGGGGGGGCCTTGGGACAGTATACTATTACTGAAAGAGACCCCCAGGTCTGTTATGTACACTGTCTATAGGAAAGATGTCTCTCAATGCCAGAGATTCGTGAAAAGGAAAGGAAATGTTTATTTAATACTATACAAACTTAAAGTAGTGACCTAATGTCTTTGCCAAAATCCCAAAGTCCCTTAACACACCTACAAACATATACAGTCCTTCCTTCCCCTTTGCCCAGTCTGGGGTACCGTATCTTAGGAAAGGAAATAAAAGTCCATGGCTCAGGCACTGTCTGGTTATTCCCAGTAATCCTTGTCGGCTGGGAGACCTTTCTCAGTTCCCAGCACCATCAGCTGTGTCGCTGTCCAGGCAGGATCTCCAATTAATCCAAAGCCATGCAGCACCATCTCAGGGCCTACTGGTAAGAGTTCTTTTACCCTTCTTCCAGGCAAAGTTTCTCTTGCTTCCCAGGCTGCGTGGCCAAAAGGAGCACCTCAAAGCCACGTAGTCCTCTCCTACCAGAGCTGCGGGGGTCTGCACTCTGGCGAAACCACGTGGTTTTTCCCACAAAGCTGCGGGGAGACGGGGTTGCCACTCGGGCCGAGTGGCAATTTTCTGCTAAATCTGCATGGTGAATTCTCTTTCACAGAGTTGGGGGAGCCCTCTATTTTGCCAAAAGCCATGTGGTTCTCTCTTCTCTATGGCTGCCACCCTGGGTTTTTAAATCCCCGCGCCAATCTTCCTCTACAACTCCATTTCCGACTCCTCCCACACTTTGCCACGCCTGCCCTTAATATCCCATTCTTTCCAGCCTTTCTGGCCACCATCGTGGTTGAGGGCAGGTGTGGCCCCATGTTATGGAGTCAATCATCTCCAAGTTCCCACGCAGGCACCATAACTCCAGGGACCTTCCCCCCAGGCTTACGTATTGGGGGGGGGGTCCCTTTCCATCCCCCGGGGCCAGAGCGTTGCCATAGCTATTTAGCATATTCAAGCAACCAGCCAAAGGCTATAGGCATGTTAAATGACCACGCCAGAGGTTAGCTGCAAGGCTGTTGCTATGGGAAACAGCTCTTAATGGGCCTACTCCATTTGTCCCTTTCCCCAACCCACACTTGGGGCGGGGGCAGTGAGGACATCCTAATATTTTCTGAACACCTTGAGTTCTGGACCCCATTTTAAATGTCCATTTGGGGTCCCCCATCTTGGCTGCACCCTATAACATAGGAGCATGGGATTTGGAATGAGAGTGTAGCCATTGTGCAATTTAACTCATTGGAAGAGAACTTGGGAAAGGCTCTGGCTGCTATAATTCTGTCTCCCTCTTAAATCTTCTCCCTCTCAATCCTAAATTTAGGCCTCAAACTGAAATTAAAATCTAGT
Organism: Tonatia bakeri; assembly: GCA_004024845.1. Lineage (NCBI taxonomy): Eukaryota > Metazoa > Chordata > Mammalia > Chiroptera > Phyllostomidae > Tonatia > Tonatia bakeri. Next base: position 27,878 of record PVIA01005968.1, on the reverse strand, counting down.
GACTTTTATTTGTTTTTCTTTAAGATGTGACATTTTAGAATTCATCTTTGTTCTCCTGCCATATCACCCAAGCACCTTTTTATTTTTAGTTTTTCTAAGTATGTCTTATTTTGCCTTAAATTGAGTTACTTTTTAAAAATATTAAATGTCCACTTAAAATTTTAAAAAATTTTATTCCATTCTAATGCTTTCAGATACTTTATATGCCTTTGTTTTGGGGTATTAATGATGTATCAGTATTGTTAATAAGATGTGTTTTATTTTTATGGTCTATGTTTTCCTATTTATTTATTTACTTATTTATTTATTTTTAACAAAGACAATTAAGTTATAAAACAGCCCCATGCTACGTTTCTCTAGAGATCCTCTCTGAGCTCAATACATGGTTGTTTATCATTTTTCTTTTTTTTTTTGTAGCCATATTTGAGGCTGTACTGCAGTTCTCACAAACAAATCAATTTGAATTAATTTGCCAAGCAGAGTTAACGAGGCATTGTATGAATTCAAGACACACCACAAGGGCTGCACTCCCTGAGGTTATTTCTTCCCTGGGAAAATCTTGATTCCTGTATCACACTGCAGTAGTGTAAACCTGACCTTCAGATCTTGCACTGAAGTGATTCATGGCTGCCAACTGGTTCATTTTCTTTGAAAAAATGAACCAAACATAACCAAACAAGTAGGAGTGTAGCCAATTTTAATTAATATTTTGGGGGAAGGTGGTCTTCAAGATATACACTCACTGATGCTTACCTATGCTGAGTCTTATTTCTAATGATGTTGTAGGTGGAAGTCTGAAAAATGTTCACAAAAGGGAAATATATTTCTTACATGACTTTTAAAGTCTCCTTGACCTTAAAGTTGTAGACTCCTCTCAAAATATACACTGTAAGTTCCAAAGAACTCTACTCCCATAAACTGCTTTTTAATTATAAATACAAAAAAACCACACTTGCCAAAAAGGGACCGCATTGGTTATCTGGACCCCTACTCACCCCACCCCTCCCCTAACCCCACATCTTGTCTGTCACCAGTAGGTTCTCCAGCAAGGGGAATTTCCTTTAGACTGTACAGTCTGGTGCCAACAAAATAAACAGGAAATTTCAGCCCTCCTAAAAGGTGAGGAAATGGTAATCAAGGTCGCCAAAAAGGTCAGATCTCCGCATATATTAGATGAATAGTTTCCCAAGGTGCTTAAGGAATTTGAACTCCAAATCCCTGTTAATATTCACTTAGAAATAATGATGGGGGTCAGTCAGAATGGAAAACTAGTTTGGAAAATTGTCTTAAATTGTGTATTGTATAAAAAGGTGGATCTCTTACACTTGGGACTGATATATGAAAATTCTCATGTATTTAATTTGACAGATAAGTTGGTATACATGTAATCACCTGAAAGTAACACAGAATAATATGGAATATAAACTCTAATTGAAAAATAATAATTTTAAAAATCAAATATAACAACGATTCTGACAATGGCTTAGGACTAAGATGGGCTCATCAACACAAGTCTTACCAAACTAGTCTAAATTCCTTTTAGATAGCATTAGTGCTGATAAGAATGTTATAAATATAGCATCTGTTTATTTTCTTGAAAGAGTATAATTTCAGGAGAGGCATGACAAGTGTCTTAGGGAGGTCTGCCTCTGGTTGAAATGAAACACTCAGATGAAGCTCTGTAATTACTCTGTATCTGTTGTTGTATAACAAGTTACCCCAAACTCTAGTGTCTTAAAAAACAATGAACATTTATCATCTCAGTTTATGTAGATCAGGATTTGATAACAGTGGAGTTGAGTGGCTGTCAATCAAGGTGTCTGATGAGCTGAAGTCACGATATCAACTAGGTCTTCTGTTGTATCAAGGCTCATCGAGGCCAGGGGTATCTGCTGGCCTCAGTTGCTTGATATGTGGGTCTTTCTGTGGAGCTTTTTACGTGTCCTTATGATGTAACATCAGCTTCCCAGAGTGAGTTGATGACAGAGAGAAAGAGACAGAGAGAGAAGGAGACAGAGACAGAGAGGCAGAGAATATGAAAAGGGAAAAGAGGAAGTCACAGGACCTTTTTTGATCTAAAGTCACACACAGTCACTTCCACCATAATCTATTCTTTAGATTTAAGTTACTAAGTCCAGCCTACATTCAAGGTTGGCAAATCACACTTATAGAGAGGAGTTTCAAAGAATTTAAGTTTTTAAAGCCACCACATAATCATCCTATTTTGTAAAATTTTCAGGGTCTGGAATGAATGCACAAAAGATATGCTTATCAAATTGTCAGATGACACAAAGCTAAGAATGATATCTTCTAAAAGAAACAAAAGACCTACAGTCAAGCATTTTCTTATCACATTGGAATGCTGTTATGAAACAAAAAAAGAAATAAATTTAATAGGATGTAATTAAAGGTCTGCTTTGAAGTTCATAAAGTGTATTGCATGAATGCAATATGGCCCAAACTCTCTGAAAAGCAATTTAATTGGAAACTATCTTGAGTTTTAGTGAAAAACAAGCTTAATATGTGAATATGTGACTTGCCTGTGATATGGTTATTTGTACAACTGTTGCAAACCATTATTATAACCAGGTCAAGGGTGAGCAGTATGTAATATAAAGATTGTTATTTTTAGATCCCCATAATATATTCATTTGTAGGCATGGGTTTCAGTCTTGGTCTAAAGGACCTGTAATTTATGAACACCAGGGATTCATAACATCTAAACAGAAAGAACTATAGCAGAAGTTTATTATGGCATCAGAGATGTTGCTATTCATTTCATCTTCCTATTCATGAGGATGAAAGTGTTCCTATTTTTTGTCCATTGAGATTGTCCTCCCAAAATTCTTACCGCTCCTCTGAACCACATAGGGACACCACACATATATGCTTGAATGAGCAAAATCGTTCAATGGTAATTGTTAAATGTTTATTTTGATATCCTCTGCCTGAGAAGAGGGAATGGGGAGTGCGGGGAGCAAAGTAGCTACAGAAAAGGGAAGGAGACCAACAAGACTGAAGAGGAACTGGGGTCACACAGAGGGTGACCGGGCAGGAATGCATGGCTCATGGGGAGGAGTGAACCCCCAGATAATGCAGTGGCTTTTGCAACAAGAGGAAGTAAGCAATAAGGTCACTCGTGGGAATCTTGAAGGGGTCCTACGTCAAAGAGCTGAAGACTGAGCATTAAGGCTCTATGTTGAAAAGGAAATTTAAAAAGATTTGACACTAAAAATTGTGTAGTAAAATAATTCTTAAGTTTGCCTTCTTACTGACTTCAGCCCTTGCGAATCAGGCATTGTTATAATAGTAATAAATCATATATTGAGCACTTATTTTGTGCCAAACACTGTGCAAACTGCTTCATGTGCATTCATTTCTCAGTTAACTCTCACAACCCTATGCTGCAGTTGTTATTATAGCCCTCATTTCATGTACTGAAGAAGCTAAAGCTTAAAGAGACATTAAACAGATAAATGTAAACAGATAAATGTAAAATGTTTACCACAAAGGAACAAGACAAAATCCTGACAGTGAAATTGACTAGGCTAGCTTCAAGGCATATTTTGAAATAATTAAAGAAGGAAAACAGTGACAACATTTGAGGAAGGAAAGCAAATCATATAGTCTGTTTATGTTTTATTAATTTATAGCATGCCATTTTATAAAGTGGCTCTTATTAGATGCTAGATAGACCTATCATACCGAAGAAAGATAATTAGATATTACTTAGAAATGTTCTCTTGAGCTATGAAAACAAATAAAGATATTGCAGTCACCTGGACCTTGCTCTTTATATCTTTTTAGGAGTGACATTATCCTTTATTGATGAGGTTAAGTGAGGAGAAACTTGAAGAGCAATGAACTTTAGGAAGAAAGTCAAAAATGGCTTCAAAATACAGGGAAAGGATAGGGATTGGTGGCGTATGCTGTAACTTGCATCAAGCCTCGTGGTGTTCAGTATAACACTTCAACAGATATGACACTTCAATTTAGATTTGAGATATGAAAGAAGTTTAATGTTAACATGTTTACACACAAACTCACTGCATCCAGTCTTGACAAAGGTGCAAGAACAGGGACCCAATCACTTGGCTAGCTGCACAAGAAGCAGCAGGGTTACATCTCTAGTGTGGTCCCCATTCTCCTCCTGTAGCCTATCCAGTGTTCACATGGGAGGACTGAGTGTGTATAGGCATATCAGTGAAAGAAAACAGGCAGAAACCAGAGTTCAATGGAGACTTTAAGACTGGAAGGGTTCTGGAGGGTTCTCTTCTTTACTGCTTACTGGGAGAAATAGCTTCTGTTTTGCAACCTTAGACATGTGTTAGGGAAAGATCCTGAGAATTAAAATAAATTGAACACTCCCTATTCCTAGCCTCTTGCTACTCCCCAAGCTAAATCCTTGCCTGGATTATAACATTTAATTTGTATAAAATCTAGAAATATAGGCATTATTATCTTAATAGTTTTTGAACAAATGAAGAAACTGAGACATCTGGATTAAGTTACCTGCCCAAGTTTACAGAACTGGTGAATGTCTGGGATAAGAGTGCATCCAAAGTCTGTCCCACTTGACAGCCACCGCTCTTTTCACTCATGTGTGAACCATCTCTGCTTGGTGGATTAATACTTTGGTGGACTTTGATATAGGAAGGGAATGATAGTATGTCTGTCCATGTATATTGTCTATTTCTGAACATATCCAGAAGGCATGAAGTGGTGAACTTTATCAGCCAAGTCTAGGTATGCCTGGGCATTCACACTGCTTTCTAGGGGCAAACACCTCCTGACTTCGAAAAAATGGTTCTCCTTGACTCCTAGAACCGCTTAAGTGAGTCTGGAGAGGCTTCCTTACTTAATAATGCCCTTGTACTCTGTATCTATTAATTTACTTCCCCCAGCCGATCAGTTTTCTGCCCTAAGAGATTAATTTCTTTACCTTGGCACACTAAAGGATCAAGGCTCACAACATAAATAGTTTTTTTTCCCTTCAGCCCCAAAGGCGAGTTGAGGATTAATGAAATGGTGCTTATAATTGCATTTTGAGCTCCATGGTCTAAAGGCATTTATAAATATAAGATATTAGTTCTTTGTTGAGGTCCATCCATCACTTACAAGTGGCCAAATATTCTAGGTGCCCTTTGGGTAGTATAATAACCTCCTTTTCTGACTCTAAGAGCGTTTGTCTGGGTCAATGCCAAGAATAAGACCAGAGCCAAGCTCAGAGAGTTTCCCCAGTCTCTTTCCTTTAGTGTCTTATATTTGCTTTGAAACTCACAAAATGTTCTTTGGGGAAAGAGACATTGTAAAATCTCTGAAAATTTCTACTACTTAAGCCTACTCACATCTATTTTCTTTTGCCTCTGGCTCCAATATATAATATTTATTCTTTGACTGTTCATTAGACCCATACTCTTATTATTATTATTATTATTATTTAGTGTCAACAAAGCAATAAAGAAAACTTTCCTTCTTTTATTCCGGGACTCAAACCAAAATACAGAAATACCTCTGGCATTAAGTTTACACAAATTAATATTGTTACTATATTCCTTTTAGCATGTCCAGGTATTTGACAGTATTTCAGATGGTGTTAATAGTCTACCTGCGAGAAAGCATTTTCTGCCAGCCTGGTGCAAATTGCCAAAACCTCTAATCCACTCTTCCTCAAGTTTGCAGCAGTATATCATTACCTGAGGCTGGACCTAGAAATCACAACGGTCAATGCCTGAATTGCTCTTTTACTTTCAAGGGGTTTAGAAACTCACTTGGTTTTGGAAATGGGATTAGCAGAGTATATTTCAGAAGACACCACGTATAAAAAGCAGCGCTGAGGGGATTTAGGAGATATTTTTTTACGCTTTCTTTTCTGTGATCAGTTGATCTTTGAATGACAAACTTTGTGGGGAAACATGCAATATTATCAACTTTTCTTTTGAATGGGGATCTGATAAAATTCTGAGAGGATCGAAGCATACCATGGAACCAATGTGCTCTCTTTACTCCATTAGGAAAGATTGAATTGTATCAATGATAGTAGTTTAAATAAATTGAATGGTTTTCAGGTCCCAGGTTTTGCATGTGCTCTATTCATTAACCTATGCCAAACCCTATGGTGAATTGGGAAATGCAGAAACTGAGGCTAAGTGACTTGTACAAGGTCACATAACTAATAAATCATAAAGTCAGAACTCAAAGCCAAGATTGTCTCTAAAGCCCATGATCTTAGCTCCTATGCTGTATTGATTATGTTTTAGAGAAAACTTAGTATAATGTCTAATGCATAGAATTTATGTTTGGACAAATAGAGTGTAAAAATGTTGTTATAAAAGTTATTTTCTGTGTTAAACAAGAGTTCTCTCTCTTTCGGTTCTTCAACTGAAAGAATTTCCCTTCCTTGGGACTGCCAACAAATTACAGATTTTCTTTTGGGACCATAAGGAGATACTGATGTATTAAGAACTATTCAAGGATATACTTGATTTCCTTGTCTTATCTTTTTATGTTCTCTTTCCATTTTATTCCAAGTGGGTTCCCCCAAGTGCAAGAAACATGAAATTTTTCTGCATAACTGTGGGAGCTATGTGTATGAACCAGTTGGGCCTTAATAATCTCACTTCTGAGTAGTCTGCCTGCTCTTCACAATTCTTATAATTCAACAGTGCATTGTCTGTGTCTCCAGGAGTTGAAATACATGATAATAGAATCAATAGCACAAGTGCAAATAACTATAGGAAGCCAATGGTATAATAATATCAATGTCTGATCAAAGTTAGATGGGGATATACACACATTTATTTTAAGTAGAATAAAATGTGACTAATATCTTTTTTAAAATTCAGTCCCATATAGGTGAATGTCAGATCCATATAAGTAATTTAAGAACTATCAATTTGGAGATCTCTTTGTGCAACTTAAAGATTTCTCAGAATGGTTGAGAACTGAGCCCATTACATTTTTTTTTGTCTAATTAGTAAATCACACATGCCTCTTCTTAATGACTTCATGAGATTACTATTCACAAGGCTCCCCTTTCTTGAGGATAGTGTCACTTTCTATTGAAGAATGGTCTTCACTCTTTGTTAAATTTTCACATCGGTTGCTATATGATGTGTACAACTGAATGTTATTAAGGATTTAATATGAATGCATATGAATTTGATGAGGCTTGCTCAGCTTTTGGAGTAGTTCCCATGTATGACTTCTTATATTTAGAAGGTTATTTGCTCTTCAATCAGTCTAGCAAATGGGGCTCGGGGCAAATGAACTCATTCTTATGCACATGTTTCTAAAACAGTTCTCTCTAATGTTTGAGATAAATTAAAATAAAAACCAACAAGAACATGAAAAGAGACTAAGAACAATGTTAATGTGGCAATTTAAACCAATTTGGTTTTCCAAATGACCTTCCATCTTTCACGGCTTTTAACGGTATGCGAGATCGCTATCCTTAGTGACAGATGCTATCAGTCTGGGGTGGGAAACTTAAAACTCTTTTCTAAATGTCTTTAAAGCTGAGGTGGGGAAGAACGACTCTCTCTCTTCCACTTTCTGAAGGGTGTAATGTTGAATTGTGGCTATGCTGTCCTCCCACATATCACTTATTGATTGCCTAACATCGTTTGCCCTTATTCTAAGCCTATCCTGTGTCCCCAAATGATTTCTCATGGAGATTTATTTTTAAAAGAGAGTGGATAGAGAGGCACAGATGCTTAGGAGGAGCAAGTGCCCTATGTGTTTGGAGGAAGTAAATCAACGCAGCTTCTTAATTCATCAACTAGGTGCATATAGAACTCTGGTAATTTAGAACTTCGGTTCCTTATTCTTTTTCCCTGAATGTCACTAAGCATCTTTAGCTTTATATTTGCTATTGACTTCACTAATCCACTGCACAGTAAGTAGAACAAAGATCATGAATATATTTAATGTTATAGCCAGCAATGACAGTTACAGAAAACCCAAAGTAATGGAATGTATTCAAGGTGAATCTGGCACAGCCCAGTTGCCATTTCTGAGTATACTATTTTGTCAGGATTAAAACTTGAGAGAGATCAAAGCTTATGGAGATGGCATCCCTTGGGAGGTTTATCTACTTTAGGGTAAGATCATAAGTTATAGACATATATTCTTTGCAAAAAAAAGTGCCCCTTTTCTATGAACACATGAAATTTTACCCTTGGCTTAATGAATTATTTTGGATTGATAGGCTGCTGAGTACTCAGATCTGCCAGGGAGGACCATCGTAATGATCTATCTCTAATCAGTAGCTACATTAAAAGATACAACTAACTTCTTTCACTACAGGCTTATTGAAACACCAAAAACTTAAATAGCCTTTTTATTTTTTTCTCTTAGTGCACACCCCTCTTTTTTGTGTGTGAAAAATAATACTTTGAGGAAAATTTTTAAATTATACACTCTAATCTAATATTGTTTATTATTCTATCCATTTATTGCATTTTAGCCTCTGATACGTTAATATATCATGCTTTATGCTGTGATTTAGGGTCCCATAATGGAGGCTGGAAACAGATCCATACTTGCCTTTTTCATGAGTTTTTAATCGTTGTTTTATTCCTGGGAGAATAATGGATCGACTTCACGGAATAATTTATTCATAGGAGAAATGAATGGGGAACCTTGCAGACATGTCTGAACATTGCCACCCTTTTCCCATCCTACCCCTCGTGGAAGGCAGGTCTGTGTTCCCTCACATGTGGAATCTGCCAGTAATAACTTCTATGTGAAGGTGGGCCTAAGATTGAAATGCTATGGCAAGTTTCTGTGCACTTGGCCTGATGATATATTGAATTCTAATATTCTTTCTGGCTTTTAAGACATTTTTTGTAAAATGGTTTCTAAGCCACCTGTTTTGAGATTTTGACTTCACTTTTAATGTCGGTAATTTAGAATGGGATTCCCTAAGTTCTAATATAGAGCTGTGAGTCAAAAATAATGAATTAGAATTCACTAGTTTCTGCTTGATAACTCTGAGGTTGGTTGATAAGATACAACAGTTCCCAAAGCACAGTTTCATTATTTTGTGATTTGAAGCATATTCCTTAGGGGTATATTTCCACAACACCATTCTCCAGTTCTTTTCTAATTATAGAAACCATCCGGGGTTGGTAACAGTTATGAAATGAAGAAGAGAGCATACCAGCAGTTAAATGCATTATGTTTGAAGTTTGAAACTAATTAGATATTTCATGCATGGGAGAAGTGTCCCTGACAGGCTTTATGAATGGATGCTTGTTCAGGAAGGACCTTTCACAGGAAGATAAGAGAGAAAGAGAGAAAGATAAAGGTAAATATATAAAGCCTATATTTATTTGTGATAATAAAGCATAGGTGCTCAAAATCTGTAGATGCTATTTATAGATATATACAAATATGGACAACAGGGTAGAGACATCAAGAGCCATGTGTAATGCTCTACCTATTTAACATAGGTGATGGGATGCTGGGGCCTCCTTCATGGAATAAGGAGTCTCCCTTGATCATCAAAGTTTAAGCTGTCTACTGTGGCTCCCCAGTGCCAGAAGGTAGACAGCTACAGGCACTTGAGTATAGAATAAGGGATACGTGGCTCGTGCTTCTGGTATCTCTTACCAGACTCAAGCATGCATGACTGAGACACTGAGGGTCCCCTCCCTCATTATGAAGCAGATCTGGCAGGTGAAGTACTCAGAGCTCAGGGATCCTTGTGCCTCCAATGACCCAATTAAGAAGTACCTGGGGCGAGGTGGAAAAGAGTGAAGATAACCCATTTCTATAAAGGGCCAAACCCCTTGCTGATTCCCATCCCATGCCACATTTTCGACGTGTGACGGAGCACTGCATAGCCAAGACCAACTTGATGTCAAACTTGTCAGTCAAGGTCAGAGTGACTTCAACTCCACCTCTACTAAAGATAAATTGATATCTATCTCTAAAAACTTCATAAAACAAACCAACAAAATAGGATGTTTTTTAATGACTTATTGACTTTGCAGATTGTTCTTTAAGCTGTTTTTTAAACTTTAAAGGCAACACTGATAATGAACGCTTCCAAATGGTAAAACAGAAAATCCCCTTCAAATATAACCGGCCCGTAGAGGAGTGGCTGCAGGAAAAAGGTAACCGTCATTAAAACTTTCATTTTAAATTCATTTGATTCTAAACCCTCATTTTTAAAGCCTGCAAATAAATGTTCCTTAAATGATAATCGCCTGCTGCATAAATGACTGTTTTAATTTTCATTATAATTTGTGTCAGCTTCCACCTGCCATATGTTGATAAATCATGCTATAATACATTGCCATTAAAATACAGTTAAAGGGACTAACATCTCGTTTGCTATCAGCATGACAACCACAAACAAAAAACTCCAGGAACCTCTAAAAAAGAAATGTATTATTGCAAGTTAACCACTGCATGACATTCTTTGTTAATTTATTTTAAATTACCTCTTATACCAAAGCTTTCTAAAGAAATTTCAAAAGTACTTTTTAAACTACATCTTGAGGCTGTTTCGACTTTATTGTCTGTAGCATGGTTCACACACACACACACACACATCATAGACACTTGCAACTTAAACTGCTCAAAATAAATGTTATAAGGGGAGCATTTTAAAAAAATATTTGTTTCTAAACAAAGAAAAGAGAAAGATGAGTTTTGCCTTTAGATTCCAACTTACGAAGGCAAAAGTATTTCATAAGAGGTTAATTGTGTCCTGATTACTGGCCAGAATGAAACACAGAAACAAACCTATTTTACACTTTGGTTGTGTGATACTCTTGTATATTTGATACTTATGCAACCAAAGTGTGAGTGCTTAGGACAATGAGTTGGCAAATGAAAGGCTCATGAGAGGCAAAATAGCAGTTCTGATTGCTGAAGAAAACAACCACTTGGCTAATAAAAGAGGGCTGTGGTTACATCTGATGTTAGAATTTTCTGTGTGGCTTCTATGTGTTGGAATGTAAACTATAGTCTTTCATGAGGAAAAGTTTCTATCTTTAAGAAGCTATTTATTCTGTTCTTGTCTGAGCCAGTATAAGCTTCTCTTGTCTCAAGAACTTAAGTGGGTTTTTAAAATATATAGGGATTCCATTGAGTTATATATAAAAAGTAATTGGGTACATTAGTATACAACTTAAAAAAACAAAGGACTACTACAGTTTTAAAGGGTGAAAACAGTCACACCTTTAAACATGGAAAATCCTCGCTGAGTTTTAACTGTTGGCCCTGTTTTAATGTATGTGGTCTAATTAAAAATAAATTAAGAATAACTCTAAAAAGCAAATAATTTTGTCTAGTAATCACCAGCTTATAAAGTCCCTTTAACATTTAAATATGATATTGCCTCACATTTTAAAAAGGAAATGAAAATTAGATGCATGTCTGAGTCTCATGTGCCTGAGAGAATTTTTTGTTTCTTTCAATTTTATGTTAATAATATTTTATTTTACTTCATTGCCTTTTGAAGTCTCAGTTTAATAGCATGCCAGGCATTTTCATTTGTATAAACCATTATAAAGTTATTAGTAGGCTTTTAGTTTTCCTTACAATAGCATTGTTATCAGTTGGTTTTCATATAAAAGGATGCTTTCAAATACAACAAAATTGAGGGACTGGGACAGGGATGGGGAGGTTCAGGTGGGATGGGGAGAAGCATTCTCGTTTCTTAATCAAATATGTACCTGTTTATATATGTGCATGTGATATTGAAATGAATTATTTGCAAACTAGAAGGTTTTCGCCTCTACATTATTTTAACTGAAATTACATTTTTTGTCATCTGGGTGAGTAACATCTATTCATTCTATTGCTTTACCCCTTCCTCTGTCTAGCTAACTTTTCCTTCAAAAAAATGGAAGATACATACCAAAGCAAAACAAAACAAAACAAAACAAAACAAAACAAACCTTGTAAAGATAACGAGTAAAATAGGGTAACAACAGAAGGGTGACTAGGCAGATGTGGTAGGAAGTACTTGAAATGCCTCTTTGGAGTGATTTCTGTCATCGGGGAAGAGGTCTGGGGCACAGCATTCCCCAGTCTGTTTTCTGGCTCTGTCTACTATTGACTTACTTCCTGACCTTAGACAATCCACTTAACCTCTCTATATCTCAGATTTCCCATCAGAGGAGAGGATAAATAATACTGCCTGTCCCCCAAGGGTGTTCTGAGGTTTAATTAATTAGTCTTTGTGCAACACTGGCTGGAGATATGCAAAGATTTCACTTAAGCAGTAGGTGAACTTGATGTCTAGATGAGGTAATAATTAATGAGTTCCAAGAGGATGGGCACCCACAACAAAACAAAAAGTAACCTGCTACAAGTTCTGTACTTGTGTTATAACCACTTTTTATTATTGATAATAGAACAATTGTCAAATCGGTATATAAATATCATGATCACACACACACAAATGATAGATCATAATCTGACAATAATGAGGCTGGCACTGATTTGGAGAAAGCTTGGGCAAATGATAAGACTTTCTCATCAGTCCTACTCTCCTTCAGAGTGAGAGGGTAATGATGGTTCTTTCTTCCTTGTTCACTTACTCCTGCTTATCTGAGAAAGATAAATTGATCACAGGAAGAGATAGCCGGAATCTGAGATTATCCCACTATTACTTCAGTGATGACCAGTCTTACTATTAACCACCTAACCCAAGGCTAGAAAAGGGACTTTCAAAAGAATTAAAGCATATCTAGCAAGTAATAGACCATCAAAGAGAGGAGCAAACAAAACTTCAAATATTTCCTACGGCATGATGGAGAATTGAAACATAGACATCCTCTTCCCTGTCTTACCCAACAAGTGTCTTATTCTCAAGAACTGATTAGTCAGATTTTTCTGAGAAAGCAGCTATAGACAGAAGTGGAGCAGTGGCTTAATCCTTTAGCCCAGGAAATGCCTTTCCTTTCTCCATGCTTGGGTAAGTTTTGAACAAACTAAGACCACTATATGGAGTGAACTCTGACAACTGGAATAAAAGAGATATGTAATTTCTAGCCAGTGTAATTCAGGCTGCATTTCAATTCTCCTTGACCCTCTTTTTATTTTTAAGCATTAGCAGAATAATATCACCAGGAAAATAGATGGGACCATTGTGGATGTGAAATACTTCCAGGAATATTAGAAATAGTATCATGATCTAGCTATAATCAGAGTCATTAACCGACAATCATCAGTACTGTACTACATGCAAAAAAAAAGAAAAAAGGAGATGAATAAACATTATGACTGGCCAACAGTTGTATGAATGAAAGCTGTAGCTTGGTATTAGGTTGTCTGAGTTCAGCTACTGAATTTTAGTCCTAGAAATCTCTTACGCAGCTTGTTCTTATTTATTAACTTAAGCTGCCCCAAATGCCTATGCAAGGTTGAGGGCATATTTATTCTTCCTTTCCACCATGGCATTTCCTTTGTAGTAAGCTCAGGGCTCTCAGGAAAACTTGTCAAAAATAAATAAATAAACAGTAAAGATATGAGCTCCCGTGCTATTGTGCTTTGAGCTTTCTGCCAAGTGTTGTATGAGAAGTGAGAGGCCAAAGGACAGCAACGATGTGTATGCACAGGGCACTGAAAGAATTGCTGGGGAAATAGTGGAAGTCTATTAGATTTATTTTGATTGCAACCTTAGGATCTGGGAAACTCTGTTACCATTAAGGCCAGCAGTTGCCATTTCCATGCTGTAGATATTTTTATAGAGGGTAGATCCTCTTCACTATAACAAAATTCTCTGGCCAATTCCCCATCCTGCAGTGCTCAAAGATTCCCAAGGCATATTATTTATAAATCATATTGACTGATATGCCCTCACGAGTTACCCAATGAGTAGAGTTGACTCTTGTATAAAGAGTTTCCTCTGAGCAGATATGTTGTCCTTCTCCTGCCTCTTCCATCTCATCCATTATTGTACATTGAGAAGGTATTCCACATTATACGCCAGAAATACAAGGATAGAGCTAATCAGAACATATAGACTTAAAAGACCATGTAACAGTATTAGAGGTTAAGAGCCCAACTACCACAGTTTGCCTCCATTCATTTTAGAGATTGTGGAGCAAAAGCAATCTTTTAAAAATATACTCCATTTTTTTAAGCAGGCAAGAATAACAGAACATTAATTATTTCCGGTCATTTATATCTACAATATTTCAGAAGATTAGATTAAGAATGAGTGGAGCATTGTTTGATCACTGACTAAAATATAGAAAAATTTGAACAGGAAATATTTAATTCCATTAGTAAGTTTTTCCCCCTTCTCTGTATAGAAAAGCAGAAGGGAATAATCTGGAGAAATAATAGCATAAAAGGCTTACAAAGCTATTTGGTTTTCTTCTGGGTAAAATCTAGATACAATTGGAAAGAAGATAATTTGAGTTACACAGTTCTAAACTCTATTCTGCCATGATTTCATTCTGAGAATTTTCTATTCACAAAAGCATAAATGGTTCTTCAAGTCATGTGAGCTACTGATATTCCTCAACCCATTAACATATCTCAATAGCATTTTAATAACTTTTATGTATTGCTTCTTTTTATTAATACCTATCCCCCCTTTTAAAATACACTGATTTGGAATGACACCCTCTTCTTTCCCCTACCTCAGGAACATTATCAATGCCTATTTATTTTTTCATATTTTAGCGAGAGATTTAGTTGTGTGACCATAATCTCCTCACCTCAATGTTAATAGAGATAAGAATTTATTTGTCATGATGTTAATTAAACAGCAAGTATAGATAGAATATTATGTTCTATAAAGATTCCTAGAAAATATGGTGTTTGGTTACCAAATATTCATTTTTGTAAGTATGCAATGGATCCAAATCTCTTAATTGGAATTTAATTTAATTTCAGTTAATTTAATATAATCATCAGACCTGGTTTTTAAACTCAGTGTTCTGAGTGCCTCACAAAGTTTTTCTTTGCAATATATAATTCTTTTTAGCTGTTATAATGTTACTTTGTAGGTTACAAATTAGTGCAATAGGTATGTTTAATTTATTGTTATCATCAACTAATTTAGGGGTGTATTTCTGTTGTCCACAACTACTTAACTGAGAAGACTGCAATGCTATTGATCATTGAACCAAGGTTCTCCTTCATCACAATAAAGGGATAGAGACTTGATTATTCAGAGTATCCAGGACATTCAGCTAGACAGTGGAAGAGATAAACACAGTGAAATGTTACTTGCCAATATCTGCATTGAACTTTTATTATCTAATTTTCTCCCCTTCCATTACTCAAGGAAGCCTGTTTTTATACCTGGTTCATTCAGACCAGGCAAGTCAAAAAAGAGAAAAATGTATAGGAATAATGATGTTTCCTCCACCCAACCCACTAGGCCGGCAGTTAACCATCTTCAACACCCAGGCGCAAATAGCCATTGGTGGAAAGGACAAAGGACGCCTCTTCCAAGGCCAGCTCTCTGGGCTCTATTATGATGGTTTGAAAGTACTGAACATGGCGGCTGAGAACAACCCCAATATTAAAATCAATGGGAGTGTCCGGCTGGTGGGAGAAGTCCCATCAATTCTGGGAACAACACAGACAACTGCCATGCCACCAGAAATGTCCACAACTGTCATGGAAACCACCACCACAATGGCTACCACCACAACCCGCAAGAATCGCTCAACAGCCAGCATTCAGGTAAGCCTTTCTCTAACTGTGAATTGACTTTGCTTTTTTGCCTTTGAGACATTGCTCTTATGGTCAGGGCTGCTACACAGTGAAAGAGTCTGAACTACTGTATTTATATAGGAAGGATGCCTGCAGATACTCACAGTTATAAGACCCAGGAATGGAGAAAGACCAAGTCCTGCTGAAGAAGCTACAGAATCTCATGTGCATTCATGGGTTATTATTTCTATATTTATTATTCAAAATGAGCAATGCACAATGCCTTTAGTGTAAAATGCTCTTTCCTCTTATTTTATTACCTTTCTTTTCAATAACAAAAAGAAAAAAAGGGGAAAGGAAAATTTGTTATCCCAGGAAAGATTATATCCTAGTTCAGTTTGGTTCACATCCCCTCAGTGGCTTTGCTGGAACCTGAGTCGTTCCTATTTGAAACCAATAGGTAGTATTAAATCAGTTGAAGCTAGAGGTTCAACTAATCCTGATTAAATGCAGTCTTTGTATTTGATATTCAGTGTTGATTAATTACATGTTATTTTTTGTCCATGTCATTTCCTTTATATTTGACCAAGATCCTAATTGCATTAAAAAATTTGAAGGTCTGAATTTAGCTATCTAGGAAATCCTTATTCTGTGGTAATGTTTGTGGTTTTTTTTTTCCTTAAAAGTAATTATACTCAAGCTAAAACTTAATGCTCTGCTGACTCCCTTGGCATTTCATAAATCTAGTTAGTAGGGGGTAGAAGGTTAATCGAGTTATTAGCCTTAAATGCTCTAACATAAAATAAGACATTCTGACTGCTTGTGGGGAAATTACCCCTAGCCTAGTTAGTGTTTGTAGAAAATTCAGCAGAAACCAGTACTTTCCTTTCTGTTTCTTAATTTTAAGACATTATCCAGGAACTTAATGGAGTCTTTTTTTTTTTTTTTAAATGGAAACTAAAGCTTTTTTTTTTTTTTTAATTTCATTTATTTATTTTTAGAGAGGGAAGGGGGAGAGAGAGAGAGAGAGAAATAGAGAAACATCAATGTACGGTTGCTGGGGGACATGGCCTGCAACCTAGGCATGTGCCCTGACTGGGAATCGAACCTAACTTAATGGAGTCTTTAATACCACCCTTCCATTGACTTCAGGGGGCATTGTAAACTTAAAGCCAATAATCAATAACCCCCATGTGTTCTCATTCTTCTGAATTAAGTTTATGTGCATTAGGTAAAGGTAAATGTGTTGTCTTCCTTTTTCCTTTTGTTTGAGCAAAAATGTCCAGACACCTCTTCCATAACTCCACAAGCGTGACTTGAAGCTGGACGTACTGTGGATATTATCAGGCCAACTTTATGTTTCAGAAAGGCTACGAGAACCCAGTTAGCATAACAGTCCCATAGTCCCACGTGCTGTTTCATGCATACCTACACAGATGCTCAAAAAATAGCTTTTTCTCTGATATTAAAGCAATAACTCCTGACACTTCACTCTACTCACTGCAAAGAAGATAAAAGGCAATAGATATTTCTATTATGACTCTCTATAGCTCAAGAGCAGATCTATTTATTGTTGGTGAAAGCATAGTTCTGTCTGCACAGGTCTTGGCAGACTTGTTTTGTTTCTGTCAGAATACATTCCACTAACTCTGTGGGAAGCAGAGGAGAAAATGGCTTTTTCTTCATAGCAATGGTTGGTCTTATAGTCTTTTTCAAGGCCAAATTGTCACTGACCTCAGGAGGATTTAATGATACGCTGGATCCAGGGACTAAGCCATGGTAATTACTGCATTTTTGGCTTTCCCTTTTTCAACAAATGCATAAATGGGAGCAGATTGGGTGAGTCTTCCCACACAGTAAGAGAGCCAGAGCTTCTGGAGAAACGTAGGGTACAAAGCACCAAAGTCTTGCCAGTGATCATGACCCTAAATATCATGGAACCTGTTCTCATTTTAGAGGACATGGACAGCTGGAAGATGCCCTATACCCACCTCCTGTCTGGTGTGTGTTTCTTTTCCTCTGAGTCCAGTAATAATTGGATTACATCTACATGTTTTCCCTTTTGCTTCCACCAAGGCTATAAAAATGAGTTATAAATCTGTTGATGCTTTTTGTTTTTAAAGGTGTGTAAATACATGCTCTTGGAGGAAAGCCAACAGACTAGCAGAATTGAATTAGACTGAGATGAGGTATAAAAAAGTCCCATGTTCTGTGAAAGACCAGCTAGGGGAAATAACTTTATTCCAATGGTTTTGGATGTTTTTGTTCTTGCCAACAAGCCATAAGAACTCTGTCATGGCCTCTGTAAAAACTCAATAGCCTGCCTTGTCTGATAGCCTATTCTGATTTCAAGCACATTCTATAGACGACATCAAGCCTATTGTAGACTTTGGGTGAAGAAGATCAGTCTCAGAAGCTCTAATATGCCCTGTGTAATCAAGTGAATTTTCTTGGATAAAGTGGACCCATAAAGCTTTGATCTCTAGGCAATACTTCAAAAAGGGGAAAAAAGAATTGGCAAAGACTGAATTTCACATTCATCAGGCCCATCACTCACTTTTCTCAACAATATTCTGTTCTGTCCTGCTTTGCTCTGATAACATTGATGGAGCAGGAGTGTCCTAAAATGAAACGCTCCTAGGAGAAACAGAATAAGGATGTGAATTCAAAAGTATAAAAACCTGGTTGTTCAAAAATCCACTGGTTTCTTCTTAAAGCATATGTTAAGAAAACATAATTTGAGCAATTTGTTTCTGATAGGCCTTGGGTAGTGTAGGTTTTCAATCAAAAGAAAACTGTAAAGTGCTGTCAGTGCCACCGTTAACTGTGTCAATATGAACAAAAAGTTTTTGAGTTGATATGGCTCTCCTGTGAGCGTGGCAACCCCTGGGAGGAACTGGTGCTTTGACCTTTCTGATAATATCATTTGGTACAGACTTGTGAACTGCATGGACTCTGTTGAAATACTAACATCTATGGTTCCCAAGCATCAGGTCTTCACTCTATTTAAGAAGGATGTCTCTAGATGCTCCCTGAGTAAGAAAAATAATAATGATAATAAGATAGAGAAAGCAGGTAGCTGGAGGATAATTCTCAAGTAAGAGTCTGGCACTTAGAAGGTGCTCAAGTAAGTGTTTTTGGAATAGATCAGAAAACAAGATAGCCTTTATTACGTACCTCATCATCATCTAACAGCTAGAAGTGGCAAGGCTTGTGGGGTTTTTTTCCCTCCAGAATGATCAGTGTGCTTTGGACAATTTTTTTTCCAGTGGCAAGGCTATATATAGCAGAATGATTAGATGGATGTACTTGGAGTCAGATTTGCCTGGGTTTAAAATCTAGCTGGGTTTTTTTTTTCGATATACCTAAGTGACCTTGGGCAAATCATGTAAGCTATAGTTAACTACTGTTGTGAAACCAACTTTCCCGCTAAACTTAGTGTCTGTCTCACAATTTTTGGGGTCAGAATTTGGGCAGGGCTCAGCAAGGCAATTTTTCTGTCCTACATGGAATTGACTGGAGTTGCTCAGTGTCTGCTCCGGTCTGGAAGGTCTGATGTCACTCACATGTCTTATGCCTTTGCTGGGGTGGATTACCTGGAAACACAGGACTCAGCTGGGTCTGTGTCCCTCTCCATGTAGTCTCCCTGACTCTCCATGTGGTTTCTCAGTAGGACTTCTTTCATGGAGGCCCACAGCTCCAAGAGAGAATTTTCTAGGAAATAGGAAGCAGAGATTGCCAGTTTCTCAAAATTGAGCCCGGAGATTGGCCTAGTGTCACATCCATCATCTATTGCTCAAAGCAGTCAGACATTTCTCAGTTTCATGGAAGGAGGCAGAAGCCTCATTTCTCAATGGGAGGAGTAGCAAGAATTTGCACCCAACCTAAGTTTACCCCATTATAAAATTGCGGGAGTAGGGTCTGGGAAAAAGGTACGACTAGTTCTTATAGCATGTGGTGGTTGTGAGGATAACTAAGTTAATATAAATTAAATATTTACAACAAGCATATCATGAAAAGTAAGACTGTATGTGTTTTAACCCTATCATGATATTCTATATCCAATATCTAGTATGCAAGTCAATACCCTTGCAAGCAAGATGCTACCTCAGAGAATGAGGTTGTCTCTATTGATCGGCATATCTGTAGCTCAGAGTAAAGTTTTGCAAGGATAGGGATTTGAAGGAGAGTTAGAGTTTGAAGGCTGAAATTAGTGCTATCAGATAAAAGTATCTAAGATCTCAAGTCTCTGATAACCCACCACCCCTCTTTAACTTTCTCTTCCATTTTCAAACAAAGCTGGAGTTCTATGGGTCTTGGAAATTATGTTCTGCTATGAAATATGTCTACCCAGGCATGTTTTCAGGGTTACAAAGGGAAGGAATTCACAATCTTTGTCACCATGGAGCTTATAACCTAAAGAGGACAAGAAGGCTTGACATGCTCTATCAGTATGAGGAAGTGACTTACCAATGATGGTGTGTTGGGAGTGAGGTGTAGTGTAGGAGATGGCCTGGCTGGGTCTTATGACTGAGGGCGGTATGGAACTAGGCCTTGCAGATGAGTACAGCTGGGTACATGGTGAGAAGAACGAATCCCAGGTTGGCTGAATGTCAGAAGCTGAATTGTCAAAGTCAGAGGTGACAAGTCCTGAGGGAGACAGCCAAGTCCAACTAGAACAGAGAGAGCAGAAGATGGGTTTGTGAAAGAAAAGAGATCTAGATTCTGGGAGTCTTGGCCTGAACCTCTGCCCACCCCTTGCTGCCCCACAAAATGGGAGAGAACTGGGTTGGGTTCCCATTGGGTCTTCCTACCAGGGATGCCCAAGCACTATTCAGGCATTTCTATTATATTACAGCTGGCCCCAATATCAGTGGGCTGCTATCATGGCACTGGTAGGTCAGCTTCTAAAATAGAAAAATTTAACTCGGTCTACACTCAAATTCCTTTGTCCTTATATAGTAAAGAAGGCAAAAGTGAGCAACGAGAGTCATTTAGTGATAACTTTCAGCCACCAAGACCAGAATGTTCCTGTGAGAGAGAAAAGGGCCAAAAGTTCCAAGGATAATGCGTTCTCTAACTTGAGGCCTCCAGACCAATTTGTTATCATTAAAGAAAGAACTCATGTATTCTGTGAAAATCACCATTTGGAATCAGTTATAAGCTATTAGCAGGATACTGATCGTGACCCATTTGTTTGTGTGTGTGTTGGGCACTGATAAAGTCACTTTGACATTGGCCAGTGCTGCCTGGCCCCAGAAAATCACAAAGCTCAGCCTGGATTGAAACTATCCTAATAGACAGTAGAAACAAAAGACTTGAGAACTTTGTGCAATTTGATTCTTATCTCAAACTCATAAGTTTGGTGGTCGAATTGAACTACTTTTAAAAATTCCAGGAGGAAGCCAAAAATTGTCAAGCTTTGTAACACTACCCATATGGAAAGTCTTCTACCGGTCTGCTTTCAGTTTTGGGTTGAGGGTAGTAAGAAGCGCACTTCAGCCTTGATACTGATGATTGCAAAACAAAAACAAGCAAAACTTTTTATGAAAAAGCTGGTCCTTCAGGCTGCATGTTCCAGGTAGAGTGCTAGTATGTTGAAGGGAAGAGTACACTATAGAGAGTCAGAATTTCTGCATTGGACTTAGCTGTGTTCTTCCAGTTACTTAGCTGTGCATCTCTGGGTAGGTTGCTTAGCCTCTCTAAGCCTTCGTTTTATTATCTGTAAATTGGGAATAACAGTATCTTTTCCCTAGACTTGTTGTGAGGAATAAACATGACCATGTGTGACTTTCCCCATGAGTTTTCACTAAATGCTAGAGACATTAGGGAACCACGTCAACCCAGGAGACCCTTCCAGAATTCACAGAACTTCATAGAACTTAGCCTTCCTGTGTGTGGTTGGATAAGCACAAGAAGAACAATTTTGTCTACACCCACACAAACCCGCAGTTATCCAAAATTTCCTCTAAGGGTTCAAGATTGGACCAGAGCCCTGAACTTACCAATTAGAAGTGATTTCTGTGGGAGATTCTTTTATTTTCTAAATTGACTTTGCTGAACAGTTATTATATACAGGGTGAAGCATGTGAAACTGCCATTTTTGAAGAACAGAATGGTCAAATATCAGCAATTTCATAGGATTTAGCAAAACGTATGACACTCCCATTTTACAACATGTTACTATCAATGAATGGTATTTTGAGACATTGACTAGAACACTGAATTTTCTCAATGTTCTTTGAATAATCAAACTGTCTTGAATTGAGATACAAAATAAATCTACCTTATCCCAAATACTACACGCTAATGGGATATAGACCATGTTGTATCAAGAACAGTTCTACTTACCCAGAGAATTATCCCCTTTGGGCACCTCCATCATTTCCCTGATGCCATCAGCTTCCTAGAAATGGGGCAGGGAGTTCACAGAGTTTTCAGTCCCTTGCTTTTACCATTAAACAACAAAATCTCCAGGGGGAGTTTATTTTTAGGATCAGGGCTCAACAAATATTGATTAACAGCCTTATATAATGTGCGGCTCCAGGGCTTGTGTCTTTCCTGCCATGCCTCATAACTGGGAAGGCACTGAAGATTTGTCAGAATAATTAGACTTTCGCTGCCAGCTAAGAAATATCTTGTCTCCTCCTCACCCTCACACAGGTACTTTCTCTTCCCTTCTCGGAGAATAATTTGGGGAAAAGGAAATTAGACTCTAATTTACTCATTACCCAGTAAGACTCTTCAGTGACATTTTCTCTCTGGAATTGCACTGCTCTTTAAAACAAGAATTTAGAAAAGGAGCTTGCTGTGTTTACCTAAGGACTTCCATGTTGACAGTACGAATAAGCAGGGAAGAGAATGCAGTGTGGTTTCTTTACATCCCCTCCTTACCACTTTAATTTTGGTGGATGAGATCAGCATTTCCCAAAGCTGATTTTAGCTGCTTCAACAGGGCTCTCTGAGAAGGTCCTTGCTGCAGACAGGCTGGAAATCTGCAAGTTGCTTGGGGAAGCTGTGGATCTACCCTTCTAATTGGGTTGTAATACTTCCAGGGTGGAATTCCCACCAGAACAACTTATCAAGTGCTGGATCTTATTTTGAGCCACCTGAATAACTGGGAGCAAAGTGGGGTCAGCTCTTGTCTACTCACTGTGGAGGAGGTCTGCAAATAGTTTTAGAAGTCCGCAAATATTTTTAGAGGTCTCAGTGTTTTCTCCAATCACCTCATAGACTCCTTGACTAAGTCTAAAGCCAAAGTTCTTACTGTGGAGTGTATGGATCCTCACTGTCTCTACTCACTATCTCTCTGTGCTAATTTCTAGCACACTGCTTTAGGTACACAGGTCTCTTGAACTTCCTTAAATGTAGGACCGGGATAAGGAAGAGGTGAGTAACATAGGTTACATAATTGCAGACTCCAATCCTGTCTGTATATGTGTTGATATTTTTTTAATCATGGATTTTTTGCATTGATATTGATTTTTAAATACTGCAATAAAATATTATTTATATTGATATCGGAGTTTGGGGGCACCCTCCTCAATGTTGCTTACACCTTAGATAAGTGCCTCATTAGTCCAAATCCTGATTGAATATATCAAGCAAGTCTGTGTCTTTTCACTGCTATTCCCTCTGCCTGAAGCAGCTATTTGCAGGACTCACTCCCTAACTTTATCCAGGTTTCTGCCTATATGGCACCTTCCAGAGAGCTCCTCCCTAACCATGCTTTAGAAAATAGCTCTCTGTATCACTTCCTGCTTTGTTATTCCTCTTAGCAGTTACCCATACCTGACATTTTATCACATATTTATTGTATTTTTGTCACTATTTACTAGAATGTGAGATCTAGGATGGCAAGATCTTTGTGTCAGTCTATAAGAGCACAGAAGCACAGAATACACCCTAGTCAATATTGGTCGAAATGAATGAATGGGCAACCATCCACCAGTACCTTCTCAGGGAGAATGCACTCCTCTTAATACTCACAGGTTGAATCTTACTTCCAAGCACCCTGCCCCCCAAAGACCCACTCTGTGGTGGGGCTTGCCAGTAGGGATAGTCATCATCATGGTTTTGCTGCTCTTGAATCCTGGCCTTAAGAATAAGGAGTTCCAGAGATGTCTCTTTGTCTCTACTGGGACAGGTAGTTCTAATCGGCTTCTGGTTCTTAATTTGCTTTCCTTGGGACTCACTTGTCATCATAGTTGCAAGGGCTATTTCTAACACTGAGAGTTTTCAAAGTACTTTTGGTAATGTGGTATCACCAATTTTTCTCTTTATTCCTGGCCCAAATTGCTTAATCCTTAATTTTCCTAAAGCCTACCTTCAAATATAAGCAAATAAAATTATTTTTTATGGCCCACGGCTTCCAATTATTGGTGTGGATGGGAAACTATCTTGAGGCTCATTTACCTGGTCATACATGTGTTGGTAGGTTGGTGGGAGTCTTCTATCTGCTTTCATTTACCTCTTTTGCTTTTCTCTCACGGCTGAGCGTGTTGTGCGAACCCGTTTACTTCTGGTCACAACCCTACGATTCGGCTGGCTCCGCAGTTTCCTATTTTCTTCATGATCTTTTGAGAGAACATAATAGAAGATACTCTGAGAAACAGCTCGACTGAGAGGAGAAGTAAGCTTTGTGTGGTTCCTCATTTGACATTCAGGGCCTAGAACAGTGCCTGCCACAAAGTAGGGCTCAATAAGTGTTTGTTAAAAAGAAAAACTGTACTGAGTAAAAGAATGCTTATCTTTGGAGGGATCAACACTATTCATGTTGAAGGTAGACAAAGACAGCTGTGAGAAAGCAGCCTGGCGTGAAGGAAAGGAGTGCAGCGAAGCAGGCATTGGGTGACTTCACTCACAGAGACTCCAGAAGTGGTTAAAATCGTGACTGTAAACAGACCTTCATTTACCAGATGTGGGATTTTGGCTAAATTGCTCTTTGGAGCTCAGTTTTATCTGAAATACAGAGAATAAAACACCAACTTCATGGATAGATTAAGATAATATAAGCTAAGGGTTTAAATTGGTGTGATGTAATGAATGTTTATTATTATTATTGTTGTTGTTGAATTGTTTTAAGTTAGATTCTAATCCAGGTCTCCTTAGCATCTAAGTTTTATTAGTTTTATTTTTTATTTAGTTGCTAATTAGTCATTGGACCTTGGGCATGGGAACTAGCTTCTGTGGGTTTCCAAGCTTTCCTCATCTAATGAGTGTAAGAATAGATCCACATTATCTCCAATATCTTTATCATTTTAAGCAGTATCTAACATGGTGCCTTTCACATATAATGACAATTGAATAGATGTATAAATGAGTTAGAAGGGAGGAAAGAGAAGGAAAGTTGAGGAGAGAAGAGATGAGAGCCAGTGGAAACACTTCATAATTATGTCACTGTAGGAACTACTTGCCCGTTTCATGGATGTCTAAGGTTGAGTGAAATGAATAGAATATCTTTGCTCTAATTAAAACAATAACAAGTTCTTTATACAACTCCCTTTTTGCTGAAAGCTGTCAAAAGGGATTTCACAATGACCATCCCTATGTGGAAGATAAACTACTTAATAAATGTCTCACGAATCATCAGAAAGAATCAATGATTCCAGCTTAAACTGAGGTCCAAGAATTGATTCCATTTTTTTTCTTAAAATATATCTTTTTCTTTCTATTTATATACGATGGGGAAATGACTTGCAGCACCAATCATTGCTAGCCAGGATTCAAGATGGATTTTCCATTCTGTCTTTGACAGGGCAGTGGTAGGAGGGGTGGAGTGTGCTTTCATATCTTTCTAGTGCATGTGTGAATGATTGTAAAAATTAGAAACATACTGAGGCTGTCATGATAGCCCTGCTTTTTTAAACCTT
This sequence comes from Tonatia bakeri, assembly GCA_004024845.1. Classification (NCBI taxonomy): domain Eukaryota; kingdom Metazoa; phylum Chordata; class Mammalia; order Chiroptera; family Phyllostomidae; genus Tonatia; species Tonatia bakeri. The sequence goes on along the minus strand of PVIA01005968.1, from coordinate 2,370 downwards.
CTAATTAATGTCTTGGGTTGTCTGGAGAATTAGTTCTGTTAGCTAAATGGAGAATGTAAGGTTCTCCTTCTTTTGTTTTTTTCCCTCTTCGTTCAGGGATGAAATGGCTGCAGAAGTAAGTGTGCACCATGTCTGTGGTGGCTGGCCTCACTGAGGGAACTGCTTGGTGGAAACTTCATGGACTCGTGTATACAATATAGCCTCTTCTGTCTTTCATTCCATCTGACGGTGTGTGTGTGTGACGGTGTGTGTGTGTGCAAGAGGGAAGGAGGGAGGGAAGCAGAGGGAGGGAGATTGAGAGAGAGAAAGATCATGTGTATTTGCATGTATTATGTAGAATAGTGCCTCTTAAACTCTTGTATATATAGAGATCACCTGGATGACTTCATTAAAGCACAGATTGCAAATTGTGATTTGGTTCTCAGGTAGGGCCTGAGATTGTGCATTTTCAGCAACTCCTAGATGATGTCATGCTGCATTAAGTGACCTCCTTTTATGGAACAGCTCCTGCTGAGTAGCTGTAGCATCTGTTTACCTATCTCTTCCAAATGGTCTCCCCAAATTTAGTTCAGGGCTCTTCAAGACAGGAAATCTTGTTAATCCAAAGCATTACATAAGTGAAAGAGGAGATAGCCAACTGAAGATTTGCAAAGAAAAATGTATCCCATCAGACAGTCCTGGTTCTGGTTCCACTTGTCCCCTCATCCTTTCTTTTACTCCGCTGCATACCCCAGGGACAGATGGGGAAAAATATGTAGAATTTAACGTGTCATAACATTTATCCCCCTTTTTGAGAGGTGACTTCCAATGAAAACAGAAGGATGTGAATGATTTTAATTCCCAGTAACAATGGGGAATCAGTCCAGACCATCTTGAGCAGTATAAATATATAAAATGATGGATTTTTCTCCTCTCCTTCCACTTCCTCCTCCCAGATACTGAGAGAGACACATATCCATGCACCACAACTCACACTATAATGCACCATGAAATTTCACCCAGCCTTTATCTCAGAGCTGCTGTTCTGATGATTAATGCCCACTGGCTGGGATGCTATTCTGCTGAAGAAAGACAAGGAGAGAGGAAGACACATGAAATATATCCCTGAGGCCATTTCTCATTATTATTATTATCATTATTAGTTCTTACTGCCGTATCTATCCTGTTAGAGAATGCTTGATCTATTGGCAAGGGGAAGGGGATGACATTTAAAAGCAGATTTCAGAACAAGGACAAAGATAGAAACAGGCACTTTTTTACTAAAGAACACTGACCTAGATGGGGCTTTGTTTTTGTTGTCGTATATTTTTGTTTGTTGGTTTGTTTTATTTTATGTGTTGTTTTCATTTTAAAGCCAATTACAATAGATGCTTCCATCTGTGTCCTCTGTGCCCCCACATGCATTTATTTTTTATGTGTTCTTTTGTCTTTATTGAGTCTCTGTCTGCAAGAATCAATGATATAACTTATGCAGATGTTATTCGTGACCACTTATGCAACGGACTGGACAGAATAACTCTGTTGCTTTCTTACAATCATAATATAATTGCCTTTATATCCTGGTTGATTTCAAGTTTTTGAAAGGGCTACTTTAAAAAAATTCTCTGTGTATGTGATGTATAAACCAGTGTCTGATTCTCTCCTATTTCTCATTCAAAGACAGGGTGATTTCTAAGTGATTTCCAGCTCCGTCCTTCAGAAGGAGTACACCACATTGGTCCTTGTTGGAAAGATGGGACCATAATCAGAGCATTATCATGGCACATGTGTCTACTGATAAAATGTCAAATTTATAGTCTAGATAGAGAGTTTAATCTGGTTTAGAAAGTGCTGTGTTCCCAAAGTTGAAAAAGCTATAAATCTGTGGTACCTGCCTTTAACTTCATTGTGGTTGGATTTTGTAGTCACTTAGCAAATATTTGAGTAAATTGAGTACCTGATATGAGCCAGGCACTGTCCTAGTCACCTGGGCTACAGGAGTATACAAAACAGATTAAAAACCTGTTTTTTCTCTTGGAGCATACATCCTATTCTGTAAACACTGGTACCTCATGAGTGCCAGGCTTTGGGAAAACAAAAAATGAAATAAACACATTTCTTTTTGAAGGAACACAGTCTGGTAGAGTTCTTAAATATTTTCTAAATCTGAGAAGACTCATTTTTAGGTCAGTTTTCTACAGAAACTTGTGCACACTGATATGCTCTTACAGTTGCCGAGACAACAGCCATTTATGTTTATACAGGTCAATGCTAAGAATAAAGTCTTTAATTTCTAGTCAAAAAACACAAGTTTCAAATGTAAACAATGTCTTTATGACTAAAAAATAGCAAATGTAAACCACAGAACAATAAAGCGATTGCATTTAAAAC